>JAECUM010002605.1:0-111790 GCA_016617855.1 Megalonaias nervosa
AAAATAGTTGCCTGACTGATTGTGATAGTGGTGATGTGCACTTGACAGCAGCTTTTTCATCTTCTTCTTGGAATCTGGACAAGAGCGATGATACAGGGTTGGTTTTTCATTGAGATCTTTACATTAACCTGTAATTTGTTCAATGAAATGATTAAATTTGAAAAGCAATGGTTGAAACTGTTAAGTCCATTTCATACCAATGCATTACGTTCAGAACGCTTGAATTATTTTTATTTAAATAGTGAGGTGGGAATTTATGTGTAATTGATTTCACCATTTACCTCCTTTTTATATATTCCTTTTCTCCCTGATTATCTTTAAACTATTAAACGGCTTATGACATTAAGATATATTCTTTAAATATATGTCTATGGTAAAGCTGAACGTTACTTTTAAATTACATTAAGCCATGTAACAAAATGTTATGACTTAAGTCAGTTAGAAGGAAATATTAAATACAGATCATCCAACTGCAACAGTGCTAAACAATAATAATGAACAGTATTTGCATTTATTACATAGGATTCATTAATAATCTTAAACAATTGATACATTGATTTATATTTGTAGTTTTTACTCGACTAAGAAACTATTTTCTCATGTTCTGTTTTTATTGTATGTTAAATAGTAGGGGTGTAATGATACACCCAGAACCATATTATAATATACCAAACCCATATTGTAATACATATTGCAACGCAGTCACACTTAATAAAAACTAAGATAATTACTATAACATTTACTACTTGAAAAATACAACATCAGTAAGTGATGTTACCTTCTGTGATTTCATATGGTAGTCAGATGAACATAAAAATTAACATAAAAATGAAAGTCTACAAACATCTGAAAGCAGTAAAAGTATCAACAAACAAAAATCTCACTGCCATTTCTAATCTCTGTTTTAAAATTCCCACACTGCGCTTTTTTGCTTTTTTGGGTGAGAATAGTTTCAAAATCCATTTTTTGAAAAAAATAAATTTCTGAAAATTAAAATTCATGTCTACATGCCTGTCAGATAACTTGAAAAATGAGTTGACATTAATCGACATTTGGAGACGAGAAAAGGAAGTTAACATGAAGTAAGTACTTTGAGCTGACTGACCTTGTATTTCACATGGAAAAAATCAGATGTGGCCACTGTTTGTTTAATTGTTTTGCTCTCTTTTTATTCTTTGAAGCTAAAATATCATTCATAACAACGGATGTTGCATGCTTTGTTGTATTACATTCTGGGCAATGGATACAAAAATAAATTATTTTAGCGGAATTGATGTATTTACAAACACAGACTCTTGAGTACTGCTCATTTAGTGTCATTATGAACAGGACATAAATATCTCAGACAAACTGAAGTTTATAAATTATTATTTATAACGTTAAAAATATCCCATGGTCTTGACTTGCCACCCCCCAATTAAACTTTGCCCAAATAATGGTACTGTACATCTTGTTTTATGTTCTTTTGTAATCTCGTGCTAAGAGTTCGTGTAGGAAAAAATGAAAATATGGTTCTTTAATTAAATTGGAAAAATTGTATAGAGATATGTTTGATGAATATAAGACTGTGAAATAAATCGCAGTACAGAAAACTGCTTTGTAGTATTTATTGCCAGAACAGTAAACTGCAGTATACCATTATACCAGTATATCTTTGCACCCCTATTGAATAGACTTAAGCAAAAAGCATTGATCTATTGTAATCCATGTTTGTTATCATGCTACAGAGATTTCACTCTTTCCAGCTTTAATGATGTTTTTTTAAATTGATGTATCCATTATTTTTTTAGCCAGGGCATTGTTTCTTTAACTGTCTCAAACAAATTTTGACCTTATACCTATTCTTTTACAAAGTTAAATCGGTTCTCAGTCTAAAGGTTTTCTTATGTTACTTGCCGTGTTAAACACCAAGAACGACTTAATCCAGTGGATTACTGGGGCATTACTTCAAATATTGATTACCAAGAATGATTTAGTCCAGTGGATTACTGTGGCATTACTTCAAATATTAATTACCATGAATGATCTAATCCAGTGGATTACTGGGGCATTTACTTCAAATGTTAATTGCCAAGAATGACATAATCCACTGGATTACTGGGGCATTTACTTCAAATGTTAATTGCCAAGAATGACATAGTAACTAGATTACTGGAGTATTTACTTCAAATGTAAATTGCCAAGAATGACATAGTCCACTGGATTGATGGGGCATGTACTTCAAATGTTAATTGCCAAGAATGACATAGTCCACTGGATTGCTAGGCATTTACTTCAAATGTAAATTGCCAAGAATGACATAATCCACTGGATTACTTGGGCAGTTATTAATGATGTACAAAACAATTGCATAACTTTAAGATGTACTGAATATAACATGGATTTTTTGTCATTTGTAGCTTAAATAGCTTGTTCATTAAATATATCCTTTAGTTTTAGTACTCTTTCTATCCATGGTTTTAATTTACGTGATGTACGTTCACTAAGATGTTGTTTTTCATTTTTGCACCATTTTTGCTTAATTTTATTAGTTTTTCTTCTCTCATTCTTTGCTCTGTATTTTCAAGATGTTTTGAGCAAGAGACTCGAGGTCAGATTTCAAAAGTTTAGACTCTGCATTTTTCATTACAGTAAAGCTGGAATTATAGAACTTTTCCTTCCTCTTCTTGCTAAGCATTAATAATGGAGATATATGCCAGGTACTAAATGTTAATTTGGGGTTTTACGTTTGTGCTTGAGTTTCATGTTCTAAGTTTTTGAAAATACAGACCATTATCTTGTTAAGTGTATATTCATTTTAGTTGCTCTGTGAGCCACTTGTTATGAATTTGTTTTACTTTGGTTAAGCCTTTGTTTTAGCCAGTCGTTTCAGTTTTCAATTAAAACAAAGGATGGATTTATTTATTTCCACCAAAAAAATGTTATATGAGATAAAAAAATTTAACTGACTTACATTCTGATAAGAATGAAACTGAAAAACATGCTTTAAATAAAAAAGACATTTTAGTTTCTCTTCACTCTCCAACATATTTCCAATAGAACTAACTTTGTCAGATTTTCATTGTAAATCAAATAAGCAACATGGGTAGAAAGATAATGTGGTCCATGAAATCAGTTATATCTTTTAAGTGTCAGTAGAATTCCAGAATTTACTATAAGAATTTTTTAATTGTTGAGGGATGAACACTACACACTCATACATCTTCACTAGCCAAGGCTATGATGTGTAAACCCTATCTACACACCAGTGGATAAAATGGATATTTCAGTGCTTTGTCCTGATGACATGTATGGGAGTTTATGAATTGTCTCCTTTAGTATGTAATGCCAATTTACCAATAACAGCTCTGTATTGTACGTCAGTCACAAATGGTTGAGGCAATTGACTCCAAAAGGATACTTTGTAAGTTTATCATCGAAAGTATGACTAAGGACCAGAGTGAAGCCATTACACGTGTATCTGAGGGAAAAGAGGGACCGGCAATGGAAAATTGCTTATTTATGAACCCATTCCAGTTGTGTGCTGACCTTGTCTCGATCATGCAGGAACAGTTCAAATTTGAACAGCTTGCCGCCACATCCAGTGAAATTCACAGACCCAAAGCACAGAAATATCTCTTTGATCTGCCAAGGTGTGATAGGGTTAACATATCAGAACCTTGGCTTGCGAAGATGTAACTCATATCATCAAAGCTTTGTGCATTCCTGGTATGAGCATCCTTGCAAAATATCAGGGATGTTCATTTCTTACTAGTTGTGGTTTTCTTAAAAGTATCTACATTTCATAAAGGATGTACTTTGTCATGGCTGTAAGATATTAGAAATATCACCTGCAAAACTCACCACCACAAAAATGGCAGTAACAACAGCAGCAACACCATTAGTGATGATTAAAGGCACAGATAATATAATCAATCAAGACGTTGGAATAGAAGAATGTTGCAAGTCTTCTGTGATACTTTCTGTGCTAAATAATCATGTAAAGTATTTTATGCATGTTTCATAAAACTATTTTGTTCTACTTTCTGTGCCAAATAATCATGTAAAGTATTTTGTGCATGTTTCATAAAACTATTTTGTTCTACTTAATGATGTAAGGGTTGCATAAAGTGCATTTCATTTAATTTCATACTGTTTATTTGCATATACCAACTATTTAAATAGAATTTAAATACAAAATTCTTTTCTTCATATTTTTAATTGAATTTGATAACTTGTATTATTACTGTTATTTTTGTATCTTGTATATTTCTATAGTCGATTTTTTATAAATTGTTGCCAATATGTCAATAGTGTATTAATGTGCATTGGATGAAATGTAGAGAAATATAGTTGCACCAGCTTCATGGAAATTTGTTTAGTGGAATACCATAAAATAAGAGTTTATGTGCTGTACACAGGACAGAACTACACAAGCAAGGATTGTTAAATCTGGCAGAAAAAGTGCCAAGAATCACTTCACATGATGCAGTTCCTTCGTTTATGTTGACTTAGACTTTGAGGGCCGTTAAGTTGTAAAAAGTTTTAGTGTCAGCTTACTCTTTCTAACAGTTTATCTGCTTCATGCTCTGTGCATTGTAACTTCACATATTTATTGTAGGTGTATTATTATTTTACTAGTATCCTAGGCCATTAATTCAAGATCTAAAACATTATATCCCTTTTGACGTCTTTTACCCCAATCAGGTTTGATCGATTCCGCAGTTGCGTCTAGCAGATCAAAATGTATCTGATTACATGGTATAATCTTTACCATGAAGACCTATTTCTAAATGTGTCTAGCAGATCACAATGTATCTATATACATGGTATAATCTTTACCATGAAGACCTATTTCTACATGTAATCGTTTTATATGCACAGCCCGGTTATTTGTGTATGATATGTTCTACTGTTCTATGTTGATACTGGTTTACAAGCAGTGGATTGATAGAGCATGACTGTTGGAACTTAAAGGTTTTATTTCAGCTATGAGCATGGTACTTTCCTATCAAATTCAGTCTATTATATTTTGCTTGATGAGCCTAGAGGTGGAAGGCCATTATCACAGTTTGTATTTTTGCAAAGGAAATAATAAATTTCATATTTGAAAACCTGACATGAACTTCACCAATAGAACTTTAGTCCAGATATAAATTATATCATTCATCTCATTTATATGAGCATGTTAAGTACAGATCCTGTCTGTATGTATTCTATGGTGCATGTCCAGTGAACTAATATTTACAGTATTTTAAAAAATAATAAAAAAAATGTCTTCAGCTTCATTCGTTTCCTTGCATAGCAGTGAACCAAAATTGAGGATGTGTAGCATGAAGTCTTGATGAGCTGGTGCCAAATAAATTGGAGGAATAATTCATTTGGCAGCATGTTGACTATAATTCTATATGAATGATTAAAAATTAGTTGATAACCTTGTCATTTGTTGGAAATGTAACCTAGAGGTGAAAGTCACAGGTGGAACGATGTAGTCAACTGCCCACATTGACCAGTATAATCCCATCCTAGCCACTAATATGGACAGAGTTAATGAGATGCAAATAAAACAGGAGCCTATTGCATGTAGCTCAGATTTGCCGACATGTAAGGATATTTTTCAAATCATTGTTCATGTAAAAAGATTTAAAAAGAAAATAAAGTTGTATAAAACTTTAACTTGTTCACACTTTAATATTATTAGCAATTTCAACAGATCTTCCCAGGATACTACAATACTTGTCACAATACACTGTCCTGTATTACAATATATTGCAATACTTGTCACAATACACTGTCCTGTATTACAATATATTGCAATACTTGTCACAATACACTGTCCTGTATTACAATATATTGCAATACTTGTCACAATACACTGTCCTGTATTACAATATATTGCAATACTTGTCACAATACACTGTCCTGTATTACAATATATTGCAATACTTGTCACAATACACTCTCCTGTATTACAATATATTGCAATACTTGTCACAATACACTGTCCTGTATTACAATATATTGCAATACTTGTCACAATACACTCTCCTGTATTACAATATATTGCAATACTTGTCACAATACACTGTCCTGTATTACAATATATTGCAATACTTGTCACAATACACTCTCCTGTATTACAATATATTGCAATACTTGTCACAATACACTCTCCTGTATTACAATATATTGCAATACTTGTCACAATACACTCTCCTGTATTACAATATATTGCAATACTTGTCACAATACACTCTCCTGTATTACAATATATTGCAATACTTGTCACAATACACTCTCCTGTATTACAATATATTGCAATACCTATAAAAATATGCTATCCTGCATTAAAATATTCAGCAATACTTATCACAATACACTGTACTGTATTGCAGTACACTGCAATACCTATCACAGTACACTGTCCAGTATTTCAGTATACTGCAATAATTAATACAGTCCTTTATGACAATACACTGCAGTATGTATCACAATACACTGTCCTGTATTACAGTATATATTGCAATGCAAAACATAAGGTAATACCCAGTCCCAGTATACAAGGACACCTGTATTATTCAATACCCAGTCTTAGGATACAAGTACAACTGCATTATTCAATACCCAATCCTAGGATACAAGTACAACTATTATTCAATACCCAGTCTCAATATACAAGTACACCTGTATTATTCCAAACACAGTCGCAGTATACAAGTATAACTAGTATTCAGTACCCAGTATTACGCCACTATGGTCTTAGTAACAGAAAGAAGAAACCAACAAGTTTTGTAAAACTTGACAAATAATTTAATTCTCTAAGTTATAAATTGAAAATTTAAGAAGAACTTAGTCTTGTGCATTAAATTTGAAAATAATTCAAAAAGTTCTGTCATATATCCAAAAGAAGTATTCCAAATGAATTCCAGGTCTTGAATGTGTTTGATAACAATTGTCTTGATCTATTACAGTGGCATTGTCCTGAACTCATTTGAATGAATTTACAATAATCACATAATATTTTTTAGTCCAAAGTCAATGAGCACTTTGTAATTCCAATGAATAATTGAAACTAACGATTCTTCTGGAATTAAATCTAAACACAACATTAAATACTTCTGCAAACTGAAAATAAAATAAGAACAGTAATAAAATAGGAACTAGGAATGAATTAATTGTTCTCTCCCTTATATACATCTCCATGACTGTTAAGATTCTGTCATAATTCACCTCCATGTGACATGTCACAATACATCTGCATGTCAATCATTACATCCCCACCTGACATACATCACATGACTTAAATCATCCAATCAGAAAATTATTGTATGCAGGTCAATTTTCTTAGTTGAACCCAAATAAACTGCATATTTACAGCTCATTATTTTAAAATATAATCTAATTGCCTGAAAAAAACGGGTATCTAATATATCTAAAAATGATTATTGTAATCTATAATCTTGGATACAAATTTAACACAATATAGATGCACATAACAGCAGTCTCAGCATACAATTAGAACTGTATTATTCAATAGCCACTCCCAGTATGCAAGTACACCTGTATTATTCAATACTTAGTCCCAGTATGCATGTACACCTGTATTACTCGATACCCAGTCTCAGAATACAAGTTAGTTAAACTGTATGCAAAGACACCTGTATTATTTCAGTATCAAGTCCAAGTATACAATTACAACTGTATTATTTTTATACCCAGTCCCAGTATGCAAGTACAGCTGTATTATTCAGTACCCAGTGTCAGGATACAAGTATACCTGTATTATTCAATAATCAGTCTCAGGATACAAGTACACCTGTATTACTCAATACCCAGTCCCAGTATACAAGTACACCTGTATTACTCAATATAAAGTTCCTGTGTACAAGTACACCTGTATTATTCAATACCAAGTCCCAGTATGCAAGTACACCTGCATTATTCAATATGAAGTCCCAGTATGCAAGTACATCTGTATTATTCAATATGAAATACCAGTATACACCTGTTTTATTCAATACTAAGTCCTAGGATGCAAGTACACCTGTATTATTTAATACCAAGACCCAGTATACAAGTACACCTGTTTTATTTAATACCAAGACCCAGTATGCAAGTACAAAAGTATTATTCAATACCACGTCCCAGTATGCTATTATACCTGTATTATTCAATATTGAGTCCCAGTATGCAAGTACACCTGCATTATTCAATACCAAGTCCCAGTATGCAAGTACACCTGTATTATTCAATACCGAGTCCCAGTATACAAGTACACCTGTTTTATTCAAATATTGAGTAACAGTATGCAAGTACACCTGTATTATTCAATATGAAGTCCCAGTATGCAAGTACACCTGCATTATTCAGTATTAAGTCCTAGTATGCAAATACACCTGTTTTATTCAATACTGAGTCTCAGTATGCAAGTACACCTGTATTATTCAATACCCAGTCCTACTGTGCAAGTACACCTGTACTTTTCAAGACCATGATGCAGTAATAACTGTTGATGAATGATGATTTACTGATCGTAGCAGCTTTTGAGAAATATTTTTATGTAATAAGTAATTCATATATAAAACTATATTTCTATGTAGCAGATTTTGCAAATGAAAAATTTTGTGACTTTGTTCAAAAATAGGACTTAAAATTTTGGTCTGGATATATTGTCGCTTTAGTGGGTCTAAAGAAGTTATACATAAGGTTGTAGATTTTGGTGGAATTTATTTTTGTGATGTCACTCAGAAAAATGTTAAAATTTATGCAAAGTAAACCATTCACATGGCATTTTGATGGATTTGATTGACCCACTAGTTTATTAGTATGTGAATGTAATTATTTATTCTCTATCACAGGAGGTACAACACATTTTCAATTGCAAATTACTGGGATTTTTCTTTAATAAGTGATCAGTTTTGCATTATGGTAACCAACAATTCAAGTCATATATTGCTTGCAATGTTGAGACAAAGTTGATAGTTCAGTATTGAAACACAAGTGTATGGATTTAAAAAATATTCCTGTTTTGATTTTAAATGAAATGTTCTAATAAAAGTGCCTTGATATCGGATATCATTTCTTGTTGATTTGATAGGGTGTATGAAGATTGTGTATAATGAATAATAAAAGTGCCTTGATATCGGATATAATTTTTTGTTGATTTGATAGGGTGTATGAAGATTGTGTATAATGAATAATAAAAGTGCCTTGATATTGGATATAATTTCTTGTTGATTTGATAGGGTGTATGAAGATTGTGTATATTGAATAATAAAAGTGCCTTGATATTGGATATAATTTCTTGTTGATTTGATAGGGTGTATGAAGATTGTGTATAATGAATAATAAATGTGCCTTGATATTGGATATCATTTCTTGTTGATTTGATAGGGTGCATGTAGATTGTGTATAATGAATAATAAAAGTGCCTTGATATCGGATATCATTTCTTGTTGATTTGATAGGGTGCATGAAGATTGTGTATAATGAATAATAAAAGTGCCTTGATATCGGATATAATTTTTTGTTGATTTGATAGGGTGTATGAAGATTGTGTATAATGAATAATAAAAGTGCCTTGACATTGGATATAATTTCTTGTTGATTTGATAGGGTGTATGAAGATTGTGTATATTGAATAATAAAAGTGCCTTGATATTGGATATAATTTCTTGTTGATTTGATAGGGTGTATGAAGATTGTGTATAATGAATAATAAAAGTGCCTTGATATTGGATATCATTTCTTGTTGATTTGATAGGGTGCATGTAGATTGTGTATAATGAATAATAAAAGTGCCTTGATATTGGATATAATTTCTTGTTGATTTGATAGGGTGTATGAAGATTGTGTATAATGAATAATAAGAGTTAGGTGTATTTGACACACATTCATCAGTGATAAGATAGCAAATGTACTTTGATTTTTAAACCTCTATGTCCTTCCACCCAAGAGCATGATTGTTGTGTAATTAAGACTGAAAATGTGGTGACTGTAATTAGATCGTGTAGGGTCATGGTCAATTGGATCATAGTCAAAGTATATCTCTTGGTAGCTTGATAGACTCAGAATATTTTTGGATTTCATGCTTGTTTTTGAATTCAGGATTTATCTATATTATTTTATATCTCATTTGCCATACATAGCCAGTATTCCTTCTAAAGATCATCTAAATTCACTTACAGATTTGTAAATGAAAACGTTTTCTGAAATGGTGCTTGTAATGTCAGTTTGAGAGCATTAAAGTTTCAAGATATTTGAATTACCTCCCTTTGACCATCATATTAGAAACCAACTCCACAAGACTTTTGCAGCTCCACACAAATCCTTATCTGTTCATTTCATTGGTAAATTTTATTTTCCAGTGGAAGGAAAAATTCAAAACAAACTATATATATATATATATATATATATATATAAAGAATACAAATCAAATGGCGAATAACAGTCCTTTCAAGTGCACTGGATCCAGCAAGGGATCATGTGTGTCAGGGATTGATTAAGATAAATGCAATAAACTGACAACGAAGAGTGCAAAACTAGTATCTAACTAGCCTGAGTGCTTTTAACTCTTATGAGTCTTTTTCAAAGGCAAATACAAAACATAGACAAGACAAACAAATAAAACACAAAAACCATTGTGTTTGCAATCCGGGATATAATTTGCGCTTACATAAATTTACATAAAACATGTAATTATGGCTCATTGATTTCTAGGTCAACAAAAATATTTTCAAGCATCTGCAACAAGTTGAAATAAACTAGTTGAAACATAATAAATTTAAAGGTTTAATTCCTGTAGCAACAGCCATGTAAAGTTTCGCAAACACAATGGTTTTTGTGTTTTATTTATTTGTCTTGTATATGTTTTGTGTTTGCCTTAGAAAGACTCATTAAGAATCGAAAGTGCTCAGGCTAGTTAGATACTAGTTTTACACTGTTCGTTGTCAGTTTATTGCATATGTGTGTATATATATATATATATATAGGCCCGGCGCATGGTGTTTTTCTTGTGTGTGCGATGAATGTTTGGCGCCTTTCCAGAAATATTTTCGAATAAATTGTAAATAAAATGAACAGGAAATGAAAAGGCACCTGTGTGCATCGAGCACTTCACACAGGCAACCAGCCGGGTCTATATATATATATGTGTGTGTGTGTGTTAGGTCAGTTGACATGAGTTTTTTTTCCCAATATGTCTATTACCAGTGCTGTAGGTCAAATTAGAGGTACTTGTATGAGAAACTTGTTTTTGGGCCTTTGTAGAGAAGTTTGATGATTTTTGCAGTCACCACAATAAATAAAATGTGCCTTTTTCAAAAGGTATTTATTATTTAAAAGTCAACACTGCATTTTCTTTTTATCTTAATTAATCTTCAGGCTTCAATATGAAAATTTACTTTATTGATGAAATTTTCAGCAGTATATTTGTAGTGTCTAGAACCACTGATGCCTGGCTCATCACTTGATGTTGCCTCAATTTTGCAGTGGTTTACACAGTGTTTACACCATCTTGGTTCTGGGTTTGATTACTGGTATGGTATTGTGTAGAGCTGGGTCTTCTCTTGTCTATCAGTCAAGGACAAGAAAAAATTTGTCCAGATATTGAAATTTAGAGTTACTCACCCAGAATCTTGTATAAATATTATGTAAATTTTGGATTTTATTGTTATTAAGAAACAAAATTTACCAGTTTTGATCAAGAAGAAAATGTCCAGATTTCTCCTGGATCCTTGTTGTATGAAGTTAATATTCATTTGTCCATATTTTGTGATCATGGAGCACTGTTGTGTGAAGTTATTATTATTATTATTAACTTGTCCATATTTCATGGTTCTCAGTCTGTTTTGGCCTTTCAGTGTCAATGAGTCTTCAACTAGCCAATGACTCCACATGTGCCCTCTGCAAGTTGTTAGATCAGAGACTCCATCCAGTGCATTCTTGAATGATAATCTCACCCTTGCCCTTAGTACAGTGATGAAATATTAGTCTAATGGGAAGTAAACTAGACTTGTCAAGATGAGGTGAAGAACTGACTTTTGATAAAATTTAGGGGTTTGTCTATCAACCACTTTGAAAATTATCCAGACATAAAGTACAAGGGGAATAACTCTTCTTAATCAATTTGAACTTTGCACTGGCTGTCTCTCTTGCAAAATCAAGCATCTCTTAAAGAGACTGACACTTAACTGTCTGGAAAAAAACTTACAGGAATTCAAGTTAAGACCATTTCTTCTTTTTAACTGCTTAGTGCTGAAACCATCTCTGGTATTTTTAGTTGAAAAGCTTTTCAGATCAGCCACTATGGTAGTCATAATAGATGTAAACTTTACACCAATTTCATTTAAGACAAACTAAACATCATAAGAAAACTTAATGAAATCCCCTTGTTGATAAGACCACCCATTCAGGAAGAGTAGCAATAAAGATATTTTCAAGATTATTGCTATGGTGTCATATTGGTTATCTGTGAAAAAACATTTTTCATTTTGGAGCAATTAGACATCATAAGACGTTTAGTGACGACCCCTTGTCTGTATGATCATCCACATTAGAGCTGTAGCAATAAAAAGAGTTGGGATTATGGGTGACCAAATGGTCTATATAGATCACTGATATCTCATCTATTTCTGCATGTATAGCCTGCCATGCACTGAAAATGGCATTCCCAGAACAACAACAACAACAATAGCAAGATTTTGAAGATGGCTGCTGTGGAGGCCATATTGGGCTGTCTGAGCAGCACCATTTTCAATTGGGACTAATTAGACCTTATGATTTGCTTGTGTGCAATCCACAATGTAGTTTCGGAGGGGTTGCAATAACAACCTTGCACAAACACGTAGATGTCTGACAACAATGGACAGCAAGTTGTTCCATAAGCTCTTCTGGTCTATGACCTATTGAGCTAACAAATAATTAACAGGCCAGTGAAATGTGTGAAATTAAAACTGGTCTGTGACCATCAAATTTTGACTTGGCCAGGAAATTTGTGCTTTTTTTTATTTGACCTTTCTGGTCCATTATCTAGAGAGGCTTGAGGTGAGTTATATACATTGTTTATGAATTTCAAAAATCAATACTAGTGAATATTGATGTACAGTGGAAATATATTTCAATGAAGTCATATAGGATGATTTTGCCCTTGATTTTTCAAAGAGAAAAAGGGTCTGGTACACTTTACCATGTAAACTCACTTTTGAGTCCAAAAAAATGCAATACGCATTGATTCAGATCTGCCAGCACATTATGTGCCAGCAGATCTGGGTCTGTGCAGTTTGTTAGGAGTAATCAATAGAACAAAGAACATAGATCCTAATCTCCAGGCACAATATGCTACGGCAGATCAAGATCTGTGATGTTTGCAGTTTGACTTGACATAAGGGAATATATATGGTACTTTTCAAGCTATAACCTTAATGTTATTTGAAATTCAGGGATGAAATCTGGTACACTATATACATGTACATCAACACTAGAAGATGTATCACGAGTCATCTCAAGGTCAAGGTTTGGCCTCATTATTTTACATTTTGCATTACAATTTCTCCTTTGCTTTGTAACTTTGAAGCTGTTGGCGATGAAGGGATAAAATTGGGTACATGTATACACCATTACTAGAGAAAGCAAACCCAACAACATTTCTTCTTGATTGTGGAATAATTTCTTTGGTGCTTGTTTAGTTTTCAGACAAATAGCACACTGTATTGTAACACCCTGTGTGTTATATATCAAAATGACCAGAGTTCAGGACTTAAAAATGATTTTTTTAAATAATAAAGGTGAGATAGAACATGCTTTTCAATCTCACATAGTGACTGTTACATCAACACAGTGTCTGTCACAACACTATAAACTTCTGATATTATTAGGATAGAATTTTTGAGAAAAAATAATAACATTGAAATTCTCTCTAAATTGTATTAAAACTAATTTTTCATTGGATGAATTTTTTCATTAAATAATATTGGAAATAATTTCCAAAAAAAAATATGGAAATTAACTTTATTTGCCTTCTATACTCTATTCTATTTTGCCTCCTATAACTATATTCTATTTTGATAAAGATTGCTTCCTTTACAAACAAGTACAAATATTCTCTCCCGTATTATACATGCGTATGCTAACTCAGCAGAAACAACACTCAGTGGTAAAAATTCTTAACGTTTTTTCTGACTTAATAAGTTAGGGTTCAACCGTTTTCCCGAGACGAATAAAATGCAGATTAGGCGGATTATGACGCAATGAATACATTCGATTCCATCGGGATAGGCTGGGGCCTCTTTCTGGTTTAGGACGGTACACGCGCTGCTTGCATGATACACTTGGTACCAACTTCTTTACCAAATATGGCCAGGGGTATCTTGAGGCAGCATAAATAGCGCCGAAGCTGCGTGTATCTTTAGTTCGTTAGTCCCACAATTAGAGGGGTCTCGTCTGTCTTCTTACAGGTAAGAATCGTTTGTGTTCGGAAAATTCTTAATGAATAAGTACCTTTAAAAGTTAAAGATTTCTGTGGTAACTTTCGTAGTTTGCAATATTCTTGTGAGTTCTCTTTTTATTTTAATATTATAATGTAATGGAATGTTTAATTGTTTTTAAGAATTTATGTTCATTTGTATTTTTATTATGGTGAAAAGATGAATTCGCTACCAACTTCATGCTAAGATTTTATTTTGGAATAAAATATTCTTTAAGTAATAAAGAATAATGTTTAGTAATCAATTTCAAATCGGTATTCTAATTTAAATTTGGTAAAATATATTTCTTTAAAATGATTGTTGCATTAATCGCAACTATTGAATTTTATGCTCTTTAAATTCAATCGATATCTAATTATTTGCATTATATTCTAAAAATACAGAAATCACAAAAACGTATGAGGTTGGTAAGATCGAAGAAAAGTACTCAGTATATATCTTATGTATTTTTCAATATAAAGGTTTTATAAGTTGTATCTCTAGAATGTAGCTTTATATATCTATCTATATCAATAAAGTTCGTTAGTCCCACAATTAGAGGGGTCTCGTATGTCTTCTTACAGGATCTCGTGTATCTCTTGTACTGCCAAGCTTTCCCCAAGATGTAGCCGTATCTACACCGTTATGCGTGACACCTTATCTTTAAGAGGGCCGAACTCCTTTCTCTCTGATCATGAGCCAAGGCGTCTCTTAAAGATTCTAGTATTTCCTTCTCATAACAGGGAATGAGAAGAAGGTTATGATAAACAAATTTTTCATAACAATAATATAGAGCAGACTTGTTTGTCTACATGCCAAAAGACATTATAATAAACCATATTATGGTGAAATTAATTATATTATTTGATTCCTATGTATTTTAATAGATAAATTAATTAGATTGACTGTAACACATTCTAAGATAGTAGCGTGATCTCAATGGAGAAATAATTTTAGTGCTACTGTACTTGAGCATTGTTGTGGGAGATAGCAAGGCTTTAAATAGAGGATCCCAAACGATTTAATATTGAATTTATGAAATGAGTTGAATAATGTCCATTTGAGATTCTTTTTATCACATAGGTTTTTTTTCCAGTATAAATTATTTAGATAGAAAGAGGAATGAATAATTTCATTAATTCTGACAGAGCTGTACCTTTCATTTATTGTGTGTAATAAACAGTCCCAAACAAAGTTGAAATAGTAAAAGTATATTATATATTTTTGCTAACTATAAATCAATCAATAAGCATCCATCCAAATAAACAGAACATTTTACAAAAGACAAAACATTTGTCAACACAAAATGTCCAATGCATATATGTCACTTTGTTTGATATGGTGAACAGTACCAGTTTGAGTTGACCTACACGACACAGTGTCAGTGTTGATGATGAAATTCCACATCACAACTAAATATTACATTGTTGTGAAATTGTTTTTGAAAAGAAGGTTACTGGATGCAGAAATACACATATTTACTCTAATGTATTTGTAACCGGATATTAGCAGTATTTGATTTGTAACATTAGATTGTACAGAAGACGTAAACAAATCTTTTTTTGAGTTGGACTTGCATCACATATTTACCATGTAAATATGCTGTGGTTGGATAAAGTTCTGTCAGTTGGGGAGACCGGTTTATGTCTACATTCTTCTGTGGACAAATGTGAGTTTATTACTTCAGTAAGTTCACCAAGCTTGTATATAGGGTGGATTCCATGCTTCAGCTATATGGCCTCTCCGTCCCCATCCCCACCTATCATCTGAGCAATCCCCGTAGTTTTACTTATTGTTCTTGTCTTGTGGGTTTGCCATTTTTCATGTTATGATATGTGATACATGACATAACAAACCCCTGTGGGGGTAAATAGGCCATATTGAAACATATGAGACCATTTCTCCCCAATTCCTTTTCGCGAGTTGAATCAAAAAATGGCAGCCAAAAATGTTCATTCAAAACAATAAATTCCAGAAGGTGGGGTTAAAAAGTTTTCCCATGATCACAGCCAATCAGTAAAGAGGATACTGTACAATAATTTCATGGCCATATTTGGACTAATCAGAATCACATAAAGTGATATTTTAATGTGTGTTAATATAAAAAAAATATGAAACTGCACATACTATGGGAAAACTGTACCGACTATGTGATAAAAAGAATTACTACATAATAATTATCAGGCAGTTCAATTCAATGGAAAATTATATAATAAATGTACTTAAAATTTCTCATTACATTTTGATTCAGTTTTGGGATTTTATAGTGTCAAAGTTAATACCGGATATATTAAAAAAAAATATAATTTATGGTTTTCGATATGATTTAGAACATATGGCCGAAATTCTTTGCTACTCAGATGTTCATACTTTGCCGCTCTGACATCTTGCAGCTGCACTGGCTGCACTCATATTTATAGACCCCTATCCACGTCACATGACCTTAGTTAGCCAATCGAATCTTGTCCTTCTCAGAGCTAGCCGTGGCGGTAACCAGGTCAACTGTTCAAACTGCATGGGAAAATGCCTCAGAACACAAAATTTTAGATAGAATTAAGTTGTCATTTCAATGTACTTTTAATCTTATTTGGATATTCATACCTATGATTACGTAGAACTGAACGAAACGGACAAGTGAATTTCGATGCGAATCGAATGAGAGTGCATCGTACTGATTATGCAATAAGTCGTAATACGGTTCAAAATAGTCCCTATCAAAGGCATAATATTTTGCACATTAAAGTAAAACAAGTTCTACATAGTCAAGAACTTTCAGCAATAAACAGCAACATTAGTTCTAACTTATTGTTCAACAAAAGTCTGACAAGAGAAATGTGATTATTTGGCCGAGCACATTGATTCCATCACTATTCTGCGTCTCCGCTGTTTCGGTAACAGAACACCGGATGGTAGAAGTCACTAATTTATGGACTGTCCCCATCTTTCTGGCTTTGATATTCCAAATTTCAGAAGGTAAGATAATTCATTTACTAAACTATTTATGCGAAATTCCAGCACGACACACGCATGGTGTCATAGTACACTATCCTGTATTACAATGTATTGCAATAGGCCTACTTGTCACAATACACTATCCTGTATTGCAATATATTGCAATACTTGTTACAATACACTGTCCTGTATTACAGTATATTGCAATACTTGTCATAGTACACTGGCCCCGGGGGGGGGGGGGTCCCGAGTGGCGGAGTGGTCTAAAGCGCCCACCGTTACGGATCACTGCCATCTCACCTCTGTCTGGGTTCGAGTCACGGGTTCGGCCAATGTGGGTATGTGAGAAAGCTTGCCAGTAGCTTCTCATATGTCGGTGGTTCTTTCCAGGGTTTTCTCGGGTTCTTCGCCACCATTAATACTGGCCGCCATGTATAGCCTTTTTTGTGCTGAAAATTGGCGTTAAACCCTACAACAGCAACAGCAACAACAACAACACTGTCCTGTATTACAATGTACATGTATTGCAATGCCTATCAAAATACACTATCCTGTATTACAATATACTGCAATATAGTCCGAGTTTCCTCTGACTCTTGCCACCCCATTTTTGATATTTGGTCGGTGGGGTGGCAAGGGTCAGAGGAAACTCGGACTAACTGCAATGCTTGTCACAATACACTGTCCTGTATTATAGTATAGTATACTGCCATCTGTATCACAATACACTCTCCTGTATTACAGTATATATTGCAATGCAAAACATAAGGTAATACCCAGTCCCAGTATACAAGTACACCTGTATTCTTCAATACTCAGTCTCAGGATACAAGTACGGCTGTATTATTCAGTACCCAGTCCTAGTATATAAGTATAACTGTATCATTCAATACCCAGTATTACAACTCTATGGTCTTTGTAACAGAAAGAAGCAGTGCTGGATTAAACCCTGTGGAGGCCCCTAGGCAGTTGAAACCTCGGGGGCCCCCTTGCCAATTATCTCCTAATATGTCAAGATCAAATCAATTCAGTATTATTGTTCCGTTGTCGCGGGGCCCCTAGGCTGGTGCCTACTCTGCCTATTTGGTAATCTGGCACTGGAAAGAAGAAACCAACAAGTTTTGTAAAACTTGACAAATAATTTAATTCTCTAAGTTATAAAATGAAAATTTAAGAATCACTTAGTCTTGTGCATAAAATCCAAAATAATTTCAAAAGTTCTATCAAATATCCAAAAGAAGTATTCCAAATGAATTCCAAATCTTGAATGTGTTTAATTGCCAGCTGTCTTGATCTGTTACAGTGGCATTCTCCTGAACTCTTTTGAATGAATTCATAATAATCACAAAATATTTTTAGTCCAAAGTCAATGAGCACTTTGTAATTCCAATGAATAATTGAAACAAATGATTCTTCTGGAATTAAATCTAAACACAACATTAAATACTTCTGTAGACTGAAAATAAAATAGAACAGTAATAAAATAGGAACTAGGAATGAATTCATTGTTCTCTTTCTTATATACATCTCTATGACTCTGTTACGACCCTGTCATAATTCTCCTCCATGTGACATGTTACAGTACATCCCCATGTCAATCATTACATCCCCACCTGACATACATCACATGACTTAAATCATCCAGTCAGAAAATTATTGTACACAGGTTAATTTTCTTAGCTCAAACCCAAATAAATAGCATATTTATAGCACGTTATTTTAAAATATAATCTACATGCATGGACAAAAATCAGGTATGTAATATGTCTACAAATGATTATTGTTATCTTTAATCTTCGATAAAAATTTAACACACAATAATAGATACACATAACAGCAGTCCCAGCATAGAATTAGAACTGTATTATTCAATAGCCAGTCACAGTATGCAAGTAGTACAACTGTATTATTCTAGATGAAGTCCCAGTATGCATGTACACCTGTATTATTCAATACTGAGTCCCAGTATACAAATACACCTGTATTATTCAATACCCAGTCCCAGTATGCAAGTACACCTGTATTATTCAGTACCCAGTCCCAGTATACAAGTATACCTGTATTACTCAATATAAAGTCCCTGTATATAAGTACACCTGTATTATTCAGTACTGAGTCTCAGTATACAAGTACACCTGTATTATTCAATATGAAGTCCCAGTATGCAAGTACACCTGTATTATTCAATATGAAGTTCCAGAATACAAGTACACCTGCATTATTCAGTACCCAGTTCCAGTATGCAAACACACCTGTATTATTCAATATTAAGCCCCAGTATGCAAGTGCACCTGTATTATTCAGTACACAGTCCCAGTATGCAGGTACACCTATATTATTCAGTATAAAGTCCCAGTATGCATATGAAGCACCAGTATGCTAGTACACCTGTATTATTCAATACCCAGTCCCAGTAAGCAAGCACACCTGCATTATTCAGTACCAATTCCCAGTATGCAAGTATATATGTATTATTCAATACCTAGACCCAGTATGCAAGTACACTTGTATTATTCAATACCCAGTCCTACTGTGCAAGTACACCTGTATTTTTCAAGACCATGTTACAGCAGAAACTGTCGAGGAATGATGATTTACTGATTGTAGCAGCTTTTGAGAAATATTTTTATGTAACAAGAATTGATATATAACTATATTTCCATATAGCAGGTAGTTTATGCAAATGAAAAAATTTGTGACTTTGTTAAACAAATATGATATAAAATTTTGGTCTGGATATATTGCAGCTTTAGTAGGTCTAAAGAAGTTATATATAAGGTTAAACATTTTGGTGGAATATGTTTTTGTGATGTCACTCAGGAAAATGTTAAAATTTATCCACAGTAAATCATCCACACAGCAATTTCATGGATTTATTGACCCACTAGTTTATTAGTATGTGAATGTAATTAGTTGTTCTCTATTGCAGGAGGTACAACACATTTTAAAATTGTAAATTGCTGGGGTTTTTTTTAATAAGTGATCAGTTTTGCATTATGGTAACAAACAATTCAAGTCGTATATTGCTTGCAATGTTGAAACAAAGTTGATAGTTCAGTGTTAAAACAAAAGTGTATGGATTTAAGAAATATTCCTGTTTTGATTTTAAATGGAATATTCTAATAAAAGTGCTTTGATATCAAATATCATTTCTGGTTGATTTGATAGAGTGCATGAAGATTGTATATAAAGATTAATAAGTGTGTTTGAAACACATTCATCAGTGATAAGATAGCAAATGTACTTTGATTTTTAAACCTCTGTGTCCTTCCACCCAAGAGCATGATTGTTGTGTAATTAAGACTGAAAATGTGGTGACTGTAATTAGGTTATGTTGGGTCATGGTAAATTGGGTCATAGTCAGAGTATATCTCTTGGTAGCTTGATAGACTCGAATATTTTTGAATTTCATGCTTGTTTTTGAATTCAGGGTTTATCTTTATTATTTTTATCTCATTTACCATACATAGCCTGTATACCTTCTAAAGATTATCTAAACTCAGTTACAGATTTGTAAATGAAAACCTTTTCTGAAAGTTTGAGAACATTAAAGTTTCAAGATACATGTATTTGGATTGCCTCCCTTTGACCATCTTACTAGAAACCAAATACACAAGACTTTTGCAGCTCTGAACAAAAATCCTTATCTGTACATTTCTTTGGCAGTTATTTCCTAATTGAAAGAAAAATGCAATATATATATATATATTCCACTCATGTATTACCAGTGCTGTAGGTCAAATTACTGGCACTTGTATGAAAAACTTTTTTGAGCCTTTGTAAAGAAGCTTGATGATTTTTGCAGTACCATTGTGTCACCACCATAAATAAAATTGTCTTTTTCAAAAGGTATTTATTATTTAAAAGTCAACATGGCATTTTCTTATTATCTTAAATAATATTCAGCCTTTAATATGAAAATTTACTTTATTGATGAAATTTCAGCAATACAGTTGTAATGTCTAGAACCACTGATGCTTTCCATACAATTAGTACTGTGTGTCCTTAAAGAGATTAGTGCTTGTCTGTCTGAATAGAACTTATAGGAATTCAAGATAAGACCATTTCTTCTTTTTAACTGCTTAGTGTTGAAACCATCTCTGAAACCTGGTACACATATATCATCACTTGAAGGTGTATCATGTCACCTCAAGGTCAAGGTCAGGGCTCAATATTTTACATTTTGCATTACACTCTTCTTAATCAATTAGAACTTTACACTGGTTGTCTCTCTTGCAAAATCAAGCATCTCTTAAAGAGACTGATGCTTAACTGTCTGGAAAAAAACTCATACGGAATTCAAGTTAAGACCATTTCTTCTTTTTAACTGCTTAGTGTTGAAACCATCTCTGATATTTTTAGTTCAAAAGCTTTTCAGATCAGCCACTATATTAGTCATAATAGATGTAAACTTTACACCAATTTCATTTAAGACAAACTAGACATCATAAGAAAACTTAATGAAATCCCCTTGTTGATAAGACCACCCATTCAGGAAGCGTAGCAATAAAAATATTTTCAAGATTATTGCTATGGTGTCATATTGGTTATCTGTGAAAAAACATTTTTCATTTTGGAGCAGTTAGACATCATAAGTCGTTTAGTGACGACCCCTTGTCTATATGGTCATCCACACTGGAGCTGTAGCAATAAAAAGAGTTGGGATTCTGGGTGGCCAAATGGCCTATATAGATCACTGATATCTCATCTGTGTCTGCGTGTGTTTGAGTCTTGGGCTTGGCCAGTGTGAGTTTGTGAGAAAACTATCCAGTAGCTTCCTGTGGATTGGTGGTTCTTCCTACAAAGATATACTGGTTCCCATGTATAACCTGCCATGTGTTGAAAATAGCATTCCCAGAACAACAACAACAACAAACAAGATTTTGAAGATGGCTGCTGTGGAGGCCATATTGGCTGTCTGAGCAGCACCATTTTCAGTTGGGACTAATTAGACCTTATGATTTGCTTGTGTGCAATCCACAATGTAGTTTTGGAGGGGTAACAATAACAACCTTGCACAAACACGTAGACGTCTGACAACAATGGACAGCAAGTTGTTCCATAAGCTCTTCTGGTCTATGACCTATCGAGCTAACAAATAATTAACAGGCCAGTGAAATGTGTGAAATTAAAACTGGTCTGTGACCACCAAATTTTGACTTGGCCAGGAAATTTGTGTTTTTTTTTTTATTTGACCTTTCTGGTCCATTATCTAGAGAGGCTTGAGGTGAGTTACATAAATTGCGTATGAATTTTCAAAAATCAATACTAGTGAAATATTGATGTACAGTGGAAATATATTTCAATGAAGTCATACAGGATAATTTTGTCCCTTAATTTTCAAAGAAAAAAGGGGTCTGGCATTCATTTATAAGATGAACCCAACTGCAATATGCACAGATTCTGATCTGCCACCATATAATGTTCACATAGATCTGGGTCTGTGCAGTTTGTTAGGAATAATCAATAGAACAAAGAACATAGACCCTAATTTGCAGGCACATTATGCTACAGAAGATCAGGATCTTTGTTGTTTGCAGTTTGTCTCAATTTATAAGCAAGTATATATGGTACTTTTCAAGCTATAACTTTAATGTTAATTGAAATTAAGAGATGAAACCTGGTACACATATATCATCACTTGAAGGTGTATTGTGTCACCTCAAGGTCAAGGTCAGGGCTTAGTATTTTACATTTGGCATTACACTTTCCCCTTTGCTCTGTAACTTTGAAGCTGTTGGAGATGAAGCAATGAAATTGGGTACACTTATACACCATAACTAGAACATATCTTCATTGTCAGGGTTACAACTATTTTATTATTTTATGTTACAGTTATGCTGTCCCTTCCATTTTAGAACATTAAAGTTTGCTATGATTAAGGACGAAACTTCATATATTTATTGTTATGACTCTGTGGTCTTAAAGTAAGTAACAGAGAAAGCAAAACCAACAACATTCCCTCTTGATTGTGGAATAAATTCTTTGGTGCTTGTTTAGTTTTTCAGACAAATAGCACATTGTATTATCCACAACATTTTTGTTTTCTTGAATGAATATTCCACCAACCCCTACATCACTTGCATTGACAAACATTTTAAATAACTGACTGAAATTTTAAGCTGATAGAAACTGGTGCACTCTCAAGTATGAATTTTAGTTTATTACAGGCTTCATGACATTTATCAGACCAATTAAGCTTGGTTTTCTTACTCAACAAATTGGTCAGGTGTTCAGTAATTACGTAAAAATTGGATCAAATTTCCGATAATATCCAGCCATACCTAAATATCACATCAGTTATTTTTTTTCTAAGTGACGCTGGAAAATTGAGAGATAGCCTTGACCTAACTTTTACAGGTTTAACTTGACTGTGTCTCACAACATGCCCTGAGAATGTAATACAGGCATGGCAAAACTCACTTCTACCTAAATTGTCAGGTTTGGATCATAAAGTCAATCAAAGAATTTCTGAATGGTTTCCAAATGATCTTTCCAGGTATCCTTGTACATGATGATGTCATCACAATTTTCTAGACCAGATATAATCATGTTCATTAAATTTAGGAATGTTGACAGAGAATTTTTCATACCAAATGGCATCACTTTATATTGATAAAGTCCCTCTGGAGTTGCAAATGCCGAAATTTCTTTTGCCATTTACGTGAGTGGAATTAGCCACAATCCTTTCAAAAGATCAAACACTGACATGTCCTGTATTTCCAATTTTTCAATGCAGCCATTGTTTCTTGGCTTTGTAAATGAACCTGTTTTGGTGACCACTTTTTTATAGTCAGCACAAAAATGGAAAGTATGATATGGTTTCAGCACAAGAATACATGGGTAAACTCCAGTCACTTTTATTTGCTTCTACGAAATCATTCTCTAGCAAATATTGAGTTTCTTTTTTCAAACATTCCTGCCTGAGAGGACTCATCCTGTAAGAATGCTGTTTAACAGGTGTAGAATCAACAATTTAAGTGTCATGGCAGATTTTAGTTGCTCAAGTTCGAACATCTGGAAGCAAGTGCTCATATTCAAATAATAGCTGTTTTAGTTCACTCTTTTCTTGTGGCTGTATATATAAAAAGTTCTTGGCCAGAATATTTAATATTTTTAAATTCCGAAGACTGGTTTAACCAAAATCACTACAGTCCGATTACATGCCATCATTTAAATCCTCACAGGAGTACAATGATATAAGTCATCTACATTCTTTTCAATTGTATAAGGGCCATAAAATGTACCCTGAAGAGGATTCTGAGGTATGGGCAAGAGAGCCAGAACTCTATCAGGCCAAAAACTTCTTTACTTTATAATTTATTGATACCTTAATTTCATTCTTGATGCATAGAGGGAAGATTAGTTCTTGCTACTTCACAAGCCTTTGTTTGAAATCAGAGATATAGTCAAGAAGACTAATATTGAAATCTAAAGATGAAAGAAGTTTCTCTT
This sequence comes from Megalonaias nervosa, assembly GCA_016617855.1. Taxonomy (NCBI): domain Eukaryota; kingdom Metazoa; phylum Mollusca; class Bivalvia; order Unionida; family Unionidae; genus Megalonaias; species Megalonaias nervosa. Next base: position 24,849 of record JAECUM010002605.1, read on the forward strand.
TTAACAACTTCAGTGGTCCTCGGACAGTTCAAAATGATTCAAACCTAATTATTCTTAAACCGATTCCCTAACAACAAACAACAGCAAATGAACACCCTTATTCCACGTTTTCATGTATCAAAACAATATGACCGAAATGTATTATTTAAAGTTTGATCACAACTTTCCATATCGCCTTGACTTAAAGGTAACAGACAGAAGATTTAAACTGTTGGATGCTTAATTCATGCATAATGTGCTGGAAAATTCCAGACAAAAAATTTTACCCTTCGTCAGACTGGACAGATCTAGAAATGGCAACAATGTAAAGAAACTTTATCAAAGCTTTTACAGTGGTTTTAGTTTTAATATTTTTCATAGGAATTGCCTCTGGAAATCTTATGGATGTACACATTATGGTCAAACGTATTGGTTGCCTAATTACGTTTTAGGTAATGAACCAACCTAGCCTACCATTAGTTCTTAAATAGTTCATCAAATGAATAAATAGGTTGTAGATGAGTCTTAGGTATCTTCTGACTGGGTTTTCCTGCCATTTGACAATTGTGAGAAGATCTACAGTATTTAGAAACATTACATTTAGGTTTCATTTAATAATAATGATTCAAGATCTTCTGATAAGTCTTATTGACCCCTAAATGACCAGCCGAGGGAGTTTCATGGGCTAGACCAAAAATTTCCTGTCGATATGACTTCGAAACGACAATATCAGGGGTCACGCTACCAGGCGATGTTGGCGAAAAAGTCGCCTGAGAAACGTAAACTTCGCCTTCTTCTGTTAGAAAAGCGAAAACGACTTCGCCCTCTGATTTTTCGGACGTAAAATGACTGTAGATTACGACTTTGAGATGCCCCCTCGCTGTAGCCATTAAGTTCTGTCACTGTTGTAACCCAAGGCCAAATGTATTTACGTGGTATTGATACCAATCAGCTTACGGCGACAAAGAAATTCTTGCACATTCACATGCAAGTTTAATAGCTAACTGACCATTAACCCTTTCCGGGCAAGATATCACTGCTTGATTTCATGAAGTTGGGCACAATGTGCTATGATGAAATATACCAAATTCTGTTTCGAAATTTAAACATCAATATGCAAATAGTAATTTGCTTTTAAAAAATATGATCGGTGAAGAGCGTTTTCTAATTTATTTCTTTTTTTAATAAATGGAGATTTTAACGGCCGTATTTGCGTATTTTCTGTATAAAATCAGTTTGAAACCGTAAATGAACTTGTAATGGCGGACATCGCTGCGTATACGAAAAATATATAGAGTAATGAAGCAAATACTATATAACCAATGCATATCGTTATTACCAATAGGTAGACATATAATACAACCATAAATATGCAGTCCTATTAATGAATTTTTGTAACGAAGCAAGAAAGTGAGTAGTTATATTAAGAAAAGCCCTCTTTCTAAAAATAGATGCACTCGCACTGTGCAATACGAATTCGTGAATTTTCGGTTTGGGGAAAAAGGGTCCAGCTTAGTTATATATCGATTTTAGTGCTTCAGTGTGTTGTCTGTGAATAGTTACAGTAATGTTTTCTCGGGAACAATGAAATCAAGACGAAGAGTATGGTTTGAAGTCACTTGTACATTTATTCCTATGTACATGTATTAGGGGTTGTTTCAAAGAATGCTAGAAATCTTTTTGACTGCGATTTTACACAAAACTTGTAGAAAATAAAATAATTAAGTGGTAGTTTATTAAGCATTTTTACCAACTTGCAGTTACAAGACTCTAATCTTGTTACTGCTATCAGTTAAAATTAATTACAATGTATAGCTTCTGATGTGCTTTTTAAGTCATATGGCCAAAACACACTGCATTTACTTCAATTCAAACACACATATACTACAAGTATGAATAGAATGGGTATGAATATAAAAAAATTTATACGCGTACAAAATATGTTGATACTAACATATAACATATTTTTCAACTTGAAAATAAGGCATTGCTTAAAACTGTTAAAAGCATACTGAGAAATAGAGCACATCATTACAATAAGATAATGCAGCTATCTCTCTCTCTCTCTCTCTCTCTCTCTCTCTCTCTCTCTCTCTATATATATATATATATATATATATATATATATATATATATATATATATATATATATAATGTTTCTTGCTTTGGTCTCACTTCTCCCTGTTTAGCTTCCACTTCTCCTTGTTTAGCTCCCACTTCTCCCTGTTTTGACCAAAAGGAGAAGTCACTTCTCCCTAAAATTTAAGCCTAGCTTGACCCCTGAATATGGTAGCTCACTGACCACTCATCGCCAGCGGGTACCTCAAGAAGTCTCAGTTTTCTCATAAAGACCCCATTTGTGACAAAGTAACAAATTTGAATTTGAAGAGTTTCAGTTTTAATAATAGCCCTCTGAAATAAATTTTGTTCCTCTTCGACGATTGATTGTCTTTTGTGATCCTGATTAAAGTAAAGAGAATTATGAGTAAAAAAGATGATCACCTTGCTCAGTATCTATTGATTGATCAATTCAAAGAGCAGAACTGACCTCCTCATCAACATCATTCTCGAGAGCTCCTTTTGCTATAGCTCTTGGTAACCGTACAGGCAGGATATAAACAGTGATTGAATCTGATCAACTTTTTTGATCCAATCAAGACTTGCGTTACAAGTGAGTTAGCTATGACCTTATCTCCAGCTAGGTCATTGCCTAATACATGAATCCCTTCAATAGGTAAAGAAGTCACTGCTTCAATTGTCAAGGGTTCTGATATTAAATCTGATATTATGATTCTATGTTCTTAAACTAAGTAACAGAAAAAGCAAAACAAACACATTTAGTAAAACTGAATAAATAATTTAATTCTTAAAGTTATAAATTTAAATTTTACAGGAACTTACAGTACTGTGAACTAAATCCCACATAATCATACAAAGTTATTGCACATGTCCAAATGAATAGTGTTCCGAATGAATTCCAGGTCTTGAATGTGACAGTGTACCGATAGTCTTAAATGTGCTGATGTGTCAACAGTCATGCTGTATCACAATGATATAATCAATAATTCTTTCAGTGAATTCACATTAATCCCAAAATAGCACCTTGTAAATCCAATAAATAATTTAAATAAATGACTTGTCTCAAACTAAATCTAAACGCAACAGTAAATATTTCTGCAGACAGAAAATAATATAGAAACAGAAATAGGAATACGACTGAATAAGTGTTCAATTCTTCACAATAAATCCCTACTTGATCTATTTTGCAATAATCCCACCTAACATATGTTGTAATCCAACCCCATCTGACCTACATCAACAACTCAGTCATCCCCATGGGTAATTACTCCAAACTGTAAACAGTTTCATTATTGAGAATCTTCTAAGTTCATACTCAATGCTGGGCCTAGAACTCAAATCTAACTAAACAACCTATTTTTAGCTTACAAATGATCATTATCTTAAAATATAATCAACAATATTTGGACAAAAATGAGCTATGTCATATGTTTTGACAAATGATCATTGCAATCTATAATCATGGACAAATGTTCAACACTATATATATATATATATATATATATATATATATATATATATATATATATATATATATATATATGGGCAATATTAACATCTAATGCAAATTTGGATACAAGACACAAAACGTATAATGGGCAACAACAACAATAACAAAACCAAGTATAAAAGCCACATGTAACATTTAAGATAATACATATACAATAACACAAACTAACATGTTATACAAAAGAAGTAAACATTCAATAAAATAGAACTAGACATTTTTATAAAATCTAGGGGTCCCATAAAGCATTTATGGGAAACAAATCAAACGGGGGCCTGTCTTTCAAGATTTAAAGGGAAAAGAATTTAAGAATGGCGCAAGAACAATTAAAGAATGGGATACAACGATGGTATCCGTAAAAGAGTACCGGACATACGACCAAGATACAATGGCAGTCAGATAAAGCAACACACAATTCAGTTAGATTGAAATAAGTATAAAGTCAAAGATAATGGGATGAAAAGTGGATGAGAATAGGAACAAGTGTGATCCGAATGGTATTTAACCAATGCAGAACATGTAAATTTATTTTTCATTCGAAAAAAAATCATTTTGTTTGTAAACAACCTTCATCCTGTTATTAACTTTGTATCACAATGTTTTATTTTTATATTGCCTCTCCGGATAGGTATTGATCCAGAGCCTAAATATTTTACTGGTTTTGGCAATCTGATGGCATTCAACAGTGAAGTCTGACATTACTGAGTTTCTGTTTTGAACCAAAAGTAATACATTCTGAGTTACCACAAATAAGTTAAAGTGTATTATGAACTAAAGGTTGATTACATGATTTAAGTTCTTGTCCCAGTTTTTTAGTTATCAAACTGGGATCTTGGTTTGAAAAGATTATTGACTTGTCATCATCATACACTAGTAATTTTCACTTCTAGTTGATGTGTATGACCATATTATTAATGAAACAAAGAAAGAGAAAAGGCCCCAAGATAGTACCTTAGCTAAGGTAGTCCACAGATTACAGCCACGTGTTCATTGTTTCATTTCCATTAACAATTTGGAGTCTGTTGGATAAGTATGTTTGAAACCAATTAATTTTGCTACTATTGCAAATAATTTCTTGCTGCACAAAATGCCTTTCTCACTATAACATGGTCATACCAATGTATAAACCTTTAGAAGTGTGTGTCGTTATGTAGTCTGTCAATTGAATTAGGCATGTATTTATAGAATATGTATTCCTAAAACCAGGCTTATATTGTCGCAGTATATTGTTTTGAACTAAGCGTGTCTCCAATTGGATGTAGAGAAGAGTGCCTTCTCTGGAATTAAGCTTGTTTCCAATTGGATGTAGAGTAGAGTGCCTTCTCTTGGATTAAGCGTGTTTCCAATTGGATGTAGACTAGACTGCCTTCTCTAGGATTAAGCGTGTTTCCAATTGGATGTAGACTGACTGACTTTTAGATATGAGGAGGAGAATGCATACTGACCAAAAGTTTCATACTTCTGATCTACTGCTTCTTTGGCAATTGTTAAATGATTACTGTCTTTAGCTCATTGGGCATGGTATTACTTAAAATAGAATGGTTCACTATATGAATAGTAGGGGTCTTTAGGACATTGACTGCTTTCCTTAACTGTCTGGCATGTATGTTATCTAATCCTGTACTGTAACTGCAGCTGAGATTAATTAAATCCTTACTAAATAAACTCTTCACTGATTGGTTGTATGGTAAAAACAATGGTTGTAACATTATTTCTGCTATAAACATATTAACATTCTTTGAATCTGTATTTAAAAAATTGTTGCTATTGTTGTTGGTGTTGGCTGATAATGGTGTTTTTGTTTGTGTGTTTGTTTGGTTTATTTTTGCATGCCTGACACGGACAAGAAAATGAGTTATATCGCATTCTACGCTTGCTGTGATTTGGTTTCGAGCGATCTCAATCCTCTATCCCTGCTTCAGCAAATCAAAGATAAAAGTTTTAAACCCGCAAATTTAATAAACTTACAAACATGTAAAACCCGTTGGTTTATTCGACAATCTAATTAATATTAAGGTCTAATTATAGAAGGTAGAGGCACCAGGGCCGACCTTAGGCCGATTTAACTTAATCGGGCCCCGCGCGTTAGTAATTTTTAAAAATATATCTATATATAGAAAGTATGTTTAAAGCGATGGAAGAAAATTAAGTTCAATATTATATAAAACTTGTATAAAAGTTTGTTTCCAAATGCCGAGCTCAGAGACGGCCACGCGCGCAAATCCATGAGGGCCAGCCAAAATTATCCTAATCGGGTCGCGAGTTTGTTAATGCCGTTCCTGATAACGTTCACCGACAAAGATTTATTTTCTGGTGACCGTTTTTAAATAAACTATCAGATATAGAATATGATTTCATGTTGGGAAGAGTTATCGTTAGAAACGATGTGTTCCGAATGACTTCTTTCACTTTCATGAATGTGTTGTAATCTGATTTGCTAAATAGAACGGTAAATATAACATGAACTCGCATCGGAATCCGTTAGAGCTCCGTTAATCGGTTATCTCCATCCGATTATCTATTCAATGTCATAACATCGCCCACAAAAGTAATAAACTGTATAAACCGAATTATAGTCATGAATGTCGCCCGAAGCGTAGTAGTTCGGATAAATTAAATCTTAACAAAGTAAAAATCCGGCAGATTAAATATCATAAAGATTTTAATTACGGTTAAAATTATATTAGTTTAAGAATTTATCATTATTTCCTGAAAAGCAGTTTATTACATTAAAGTAGTTTAGTACATTAAGTTATAGTAGTTTATTAAATTAACGGGTTTAACAAACGAACCCTTGACTTGCACGGTTCCAGTAGATTTGACTTTGACTTTATTTAAGAGATTGGCGCTATAGCGACAGTAGATACACTGAATGTGAAGAGTCAAGGATTCTCGCATCAGTCAAGGAGACAGAATCTATTAATCATCAGGGATGACAAATAAAACACACATTCCTGTCCTGGTCTTAATGTATAGAACGTGACATCTGTCTTGAATTGTCTTACAGCAATCAAAGTAATGTGAAATGACAGCTTCGTTGACATCTCTCTCTCTCTCTCTCTCTCTCTCTCTCTCTCTCTCTCTCTCTCTCTCTCTCTCTCATACCTTTAACTTCATATTTGGCGTCGATTTGAAATTTTATAAAAAAATATAAAGTGCAAACATTATTCTGATGATGTTGCAGAATAACCGCGCTATTACACATACAATAGCTGTCGTCTCAGATCTAAAAGTCCCAAAGCTGAACAGTAAGGTTCTCTCTCTCTCTCTCTGAGGCATAGCTAAATGTACTTGAATATATACCATACATACATCATCTAATTTGTCTTACGCACACATCTTAAGTACCCTAGCAAAACCAGTACACAATACGTTATCTCTAAATTCGGATGATTTGGCCTAATTGATTTTAATAAAATCGTTTACAATTATTATTATTATTAGTAGTAGTAGTAGTAGTAGTAGTATAATCCCGATCGGAAGACGTCTGCCTTTAATAGTTCTTCCGTCCGACCGAAAAATCACTCGTGTTGGGAGGTTTGATAGTTATTTTAATCTCTGCCCAGTGCATATAAAAGTAAAAAAGTGCCAAATTCAAATAAAAGGAAATAATAATACACTACAAACACAACTGAAAATAGTTGGAGAGTTTGTCAGTAGATTATTATTTCTCTGCTCTATCTGAAAACTGTACACGCAGTAGTAAAAGTACTCAAAATATATATTACAGACATTCGAAATGGTACTTTAAAAATGTGCATCATCTTCGGTATAAAGAGAGGATGTTATTGTTGTTGAAAAAAATATCGAAATTAGCTGAGAAGAAATCAACCCCTTCCTCAGAAACGCCATCAAGAAGTTCTGAGAGTCGTAGAAAATTACATGTCACAAACGTAATTTTCCTTAGTAATTTTTAAATGAGTTTTTCTATCTGTATGCTGCGTTAAGAGTGTCCCTTTAGTGGTAGTATTTTATCAGTGTTTTATATCTGTCTCACCTCCCATAACAAAGCCTTTAGTAACGGTCTTATTAAAACGCGCATGCTGTTCGCTTGGTTCCAAACAAGGATTATAAGACTTGTCCTCGCATGGCACTGTAAGCAACATCTCTCTCTCTCTCTCTCTCTCTCTCTCTCTCTCTCTCTCTCTCTCTCTCTCTCTCTGTGCCTGTTTGTTTGCCTACCTATCTCGTCTTTAATTTTTCTTTAATTTCCTTTATAAAGTCTATATTTCTCGCTTTGTTCCAACAATTATGTCCATGTTTTATAATCCATAATCGGTAATGAATTTATATCATAAGCAAAATCAACGAACATTGATTGGTGTATAGCAAATTTTATTAAATTTCATTAATGAAAGGAGGTTTGACGTGAAATCCATTTAATTAAAAACTGTCTCAAATAAGTGCCGATGAACATTATTATGCAGTCAATAGTCGGAGAAAATGTAAAATGGCACATCCGGACAATTGTTTGGGGTTACGTTTTAGATGATAAAGAATGCTGATTTTACGCCGTTTAGGAATGGTCTGCTTGGAGGGGTTAAAAGGGTTAGGAATCGTTTCTTTAGGGTTTCACAAATTATATGTTCATAGTATTTAATGTGATTTAATGATATATTTAAAGTGTTTTAAATTATCTAGAATGATATACTTGGTATGTTTCTGAAATGATATGTTTATAGTGTTTTATAGTGTGAAATAATTGGCATTTGTGGTGTTTTAGAAGGTTAAGAATTTTGTATAGTGTTCGAGAGGCTCTAAAACGACAGGTTTTTATTTTAATTTTTTAAATAAAATGTTTCTTCATTTTTTAAATTTATATTTTAGAAGGTAACGAAGGAATTTACAATATTTTAATGGACCAAGAAAGCTTTGCAATACACGTTATGTAAAACTTATTTTTTAAATTATTTTATCTGGGACTTTTTAAATAAATTTGATCTATAACGTAGTAAAAAAATGTATATAGTAATCTAATGCATATTACGTGTAAAATAATTATATGATAATTGAAAACTACGCAGTTATTTATTTGTTTATTATTAATCAAAAGCAAATATATTTTAAGCATTAATCCTACAAATTATTTTATCTCCATAGGCTGTCTTCTCTAACATACTTTTTTTGTATCCGGCTGCGACAAGTTTCTTTTTTTTTTTTTAATTTCTTATGATCGCATGGATGGTTTTCTCTTTTGATAGAATGCGATTCATGAATCATGTCTACTCTTCCGAAAAATAATTCTTTTGCAGATTGCATGATGTAGTTTTAATTTTTTTAAAAATGGGTTGCAACACGCTCTGCTGCATTAATTTATTTATCATGGTTCTGCTTCATTAATTTATATATCATCTGTCATTACAACATTTTAGGCCGTAATCTTCTATTGGTTTTTCATTACATTCGTCTTTAAATTTATCAACAACATTTTTAGTAGCTGTTCTAAAGGAGGGTTGCTATAGTAATCGCTTGTATCATACAGTGTAATCAAACATATTTTCTGTTTTGAATTCCCCCCCCCCCATAAGACTTTCAGTATCCATGTATAACAATTCACCATTATTTCCATTTGAAGCTTTTAAGTTATTACAATAATAGTCATGCATAAGTAATTTTGAAAAATCCATTATTGATTGACCTAAGTACATTTGTCTGTTTAACGTTAATTTGATTTAACTCCACAGATTGCTATAAACTGACTGTCAGATATTTTCTTGACGTAAGTGCAGCGCCTGCTATTAGTTTTCTTATTTTATCAGTTTCACTTGGCCTAAGTAACTCAATATTATCTGTTTTTACTAGGTTCTCCATAGAATTTCCAAATACTGAGTTATACATCAACATAAAGAAATCTTTCTCGGTTTCACTCTTAGATTGTGCTTTCAAATTATTATTTAGCTAGATATGTGGAGCCATCCATTTTTCCTGATTAAACTGTAGTATTTTATAAACCTTCACTCCTTTTATATCAATATTTATGTGCAGTTTTAACTTTCGGTTGTAAACTATACATTTACGTTTGCTCATTAAATTCGGTTCTAATATGTCATAATCAATAAATTTACTATCGAAATCTTTTGCTTATTAAATTTGATACTTAAGTATTCTTTAACAGTTACTGTTTCAGGTGCTAATGGATAACAGTTACAGAAATCGTGAAGATGTTTAGGGCAATCGAAATTGACCTCTAATACGTATCTTTTTCTAGAATCATGAAGATGTCTAGTACAATCGAAGTCAACCTCTGATACGGATCTTTTTTTAAAATCATGATGTTTAGGGCAATCGAAATCAACCTCAGGATCTTTTTCTAGAATCATGAAGATGTGAAGGGCAATCGAAATCAACCTCTGGTACGGATCTTTTTGAGAACCATGATGTTTAGGGCAATCGAAATCAACCTCTAATGCGAATCTTTTTCTAGAATCATGAAGATGTTTAGGGCAATCGAAATCAACCTCCAATACGAATCTTTTTATAGAATCATGAAGATGTCTAAGGCAATCGAAATCAACCTCTAATACGGATCTTTTTCTAGTGCTATGTATATTTAATTTAATTATTTGTTTGTTAGTTTTAAAGTTTTTATTCCATTGCATGCTATTGTAATGTAACATTGAGTTCAGTTAAGTTTGACCTGACTGATATTTTTTAAATTTTTTTTATTTCATTGACGTAAACAACTAATAATGGAACATTGTATCAAGTTTCTGACCTTGTTTGGAAATCAGTGACGGTTTTGGTAAACAACTTTTTTTTATTATGATCTTTTATCTTTCTCAGAGTAAGAATTATTAAGTCAAGGTCATACCTGGATTACGCGACAAGTATCATGTATCAATTGTTACAAACTTCTATTTTTTCTAGAAGAATGAACATTTAAACGTCATCCAGGAATCTGGTTTTCGTCTTAATTAGCGTGTAACTGTTTTTTTGTGGTTTTGTTGTTGTTGTTTTTTTATAGAAGTTTGTTAGTTGGGCTCCAAACAACTGACACGTTAAGTTGTTATTATGTTGTGACCAGTTTGGGCTGAATTTTTATTTTCTTTAAATTACTGAATTCAAGTGATTATTTTCCCTGGAAATACATAACAGCTCTGCCAAAATTCTTGGATAAAAACATCTATTGGAAGTTATAAATGAATTCAAAACTGGAATAATATTTTCTGTGATTCAACAAAGGACTGTTGACAGCACTTCGCTGAACACAGCAGAAGTCATCGCCTTCCATTTTGGATTTCATCGGGACTCGAACTCAGTTTCATTCAGGACATTTTATTACTATGACTTCTATTTTTGAATTCTTGGATTATTTTTGGATTTAATTCGTAAAACCGTAAGTTCTTTTTTGTTTTTTAAGTTTTTGCTTTGTCTTCTAGGGAAATAAATTATTTGTTAAATGTTACAAAGCTTGTTGTCTTTACTCTTTTCAGTTACTTATTATACGAGCATTGACTCGTAACAGAAAATTGGGTGCTCGTCCTTGGGATATATGAATTTTGGCAAAAATATTTCAAAAAACTTTTTTTTGAAAAATTTAAATTCCCCATGTTTGTGAATGTTTTAAATCTCAAGTATTATTTTTCATTTTACAAATATTTAGTGAAATCAACAGGCTTTTTTACAGTGTCATCAAAAGTGGAGATCTTTCTTTCAGATCCTACCCAGGAACAGTTAGAATTCTTGAAAATGCTTCAGCTTGCCAGAAAATATGATCTTTCTGAGGCAAAAGCTTCTTTAACAAAGCAAGAAATAAAAGTTATTTTGGTTCAGTATTTGGTGGAAAAGAATGTTTTGGATAAAGTGCTTTGGTTTCGATCAGTAAGATCGGTAAGTCTGTATCAGATTCTGTCATATAAATAAAGGAATTAAAATTAAAATACAAGATGGAATTAGAGTTAAGAAAGCTTGAACTTCAGAAGAAGGAAAAATAAATGCAAATGCAATTAGATAAGGAGTAAAGAGAGAGGAAAATGCTATTGGAGAGAGAGAGAGAGAGAGAGAGAGAGAGAGAGAGAGAGAGAGAGAGAGAGAGAGAGAGAGAGAGAGAGAAACAAATGCAGTTGCAATTGGAGAAGGAGGAGAAACAAATGCAGTTACAGAAAGAAGAGAAACAAATGCAAATGCAGCTAGATTTGCAGAGAGAAAGAGAGAAGGAAGAAAGGGAATATTAATTTAGATTAAGAGAACTAGAGCTGGCAAGTGAAAAGCAAATCCCCATTTTACATACAAATTCAAGTTTTGATGTTACTAAGAATATTAGGTTAGTGCCCCCTTTTAGAGAAAAAGAAGTAGACAAATATTTTCCTTATTTTGAAAACATTGCTGAAAATTCAAAATGGCTAAGGGAGCATTGAACTCTATTATTACAGTGTGTACTTACTGGTAAAGCTAGTGATATTTACAATTCACTGTCACAGTGTCACTACAGCAAAGTGCTGACTATGATCTGGTTAAGGAATGCATCTTAAAGGGTTATGGGTTAGTCCCTGAGGCTTATCGGCATAAATTCAGGAACTATAAAAAAAAAGAAGCTGGACAAACTCATGTCGAATTTGCAAGAGAAAAAGCAGTTATTTGATAGGTGGTGCTTAGCCAAGAAAGTTGATCAAGATTATGAAAGTCTCAGACAACTTGTATTACTTGAAGAGTTCAAGAACTGTGTCCATAGTGTCATTAAGACTTATCTTAATGAGCATAAGGTCGAAACCTTGGAAAATGCTGCTCGTACTGCTGATGAATATTCCTTAGCTTATAAAATTTCTTTTGTAGGCAAGTCTTCCACTCAGCAGTCTTCTGGTAAAAAGAAAAAAGTATTTTAGCCTAATACGAGCCCTTCTGAATTTCAATCTCGCACAGCTTTTAGAAATGAAGTTTCTGAGAAGCTTGATCAGAAATTCTTCTCTCTACCTACGTGTACCGATTGCAAGAAGACAGGACACGTTATTTCTGATTGCTACAAATTGAAAAATAAGCATCAGAATCAAGATAGACCTATTCCAACTGCTCTTATTTCTAAGAGGTCATGGTCACAATCATGTATTGAAAGCAATACATTTGTTGGGTCTAATAAACCCCAGTCTGATTTTTATATGGAGAATTATGAACCATTCATGTCGAAGGGTTCTATGTCACTCTTGGGTGATTTGGCCAATCTTATCCCTATTAAAATTTTAAGGGACACAGGAGCTTCTAAGAGTATTTTATTATTAGGTACTTTGCCTTTTTCTGAGAAGTCTTCTTCTAATGAGAGTGTTCTTATTCAGGGAGTAGAGTGCGGCTTTGTTAATGTTCCTCTCCATTCTGTAAATTTGTCATCAGACTTAGTCTCAGGACCCGTGACAGTTGGAATTGTCGCTTGTTTACCCATTGAGGGTATTTACATATTACAAGGCAAAGATCTAGCTGGAGATAAGGTCGTGGTTAATCTACTTGTAACTGACAAGCCTTGTTTGGGTCAGAAAGTCGATCCTATTGAAAAAGAATTCCCTGGTTAATACCCAGCTTGTGCAGTTACTAGAGCTATGGCAAGGAAAGCTCTTGAGAATGATGTTGATCAGGAAAGTATTCCTTTAGCTGACACTTTTGTTGGTCAGGCATTTGATGAGGTCACTTTCACTCCTTGTTTGGATCAATCAAAAGGTATTGATCACAGTGATCCTCTTTTAACTACTCATTCTCTTTATTCTAACCAGGGTGACAGACTACAATCACTTGTCGTTGAACTGGAAAAAGATCCTGAGATCTCCTGTTTGTTTCAAAGGGCCATTAGTGAAACTGAATCCACTGAAGTACCTGGTTGTTATTTCATTAAAAATAGAATTCTTATGAGAAAATGGAGACCTCCCGAGGTACCTGATTGTGACGAGTGGTCAGTGAACTACCAAACTGTAGTTCCAAAATCGTACAGACAGGAAATTCTTGGTCTGGCCCATGAATCTCCTTTGGCTGATCATTTAGGGATTAATAAGACTTATCACAAGATCTTGAACCACTTCTATTGGCCAAAAATTAAAAGCAATGTTTGTAAATATTGCAGATCTTGTCATACTTGTCAGATGGTAGGAAAACCCAATCAGAAGATACCTAAGGCTCATCTGCAACCAATTCCTGCATTTGACGAACGATTTAGCAGAATTATGGTAGACTGTGTTGGTCCCTTACCTAAGACCGAGTCAGGTAACCAATACTTGTTGACCATAATGTGTGCGTCAACAAGATTCCCAGAGGCAATTCCTTTGAGGAATATTAAAACTAAAACAATAGTAAAAGCTTTGATAAAGTTTTTTTTTCTTTTACTCAATTTGGCCTTCCCAAATCTGTCAAATCTGATCAAGGGTCAAACTTATTGTCTGGAATTTTCCTGCTAGTTATGCTTGAATTTGGCATCCAGCAATTCAAGTCAAAAGTGAAATTATGGTTTGACAGAACTACAATAGAGAGAACTTTTTAGTCTGGTGATAGAGTTCTATCTCTCTTGCTCATTCTTCAAACATTTCTTTAGATTAGGTATTACGGCATTTAGAAAGTTAAGAAGAGAATGAATGAGTTAAATTATAATAATAGTACTCCTGGGATGTAAATAAATTAAAGGAGTACCGGTATGTTGAGAGTGATAGCCAAGTTGATCATGCAATTAATTTGGTTTTACCTGGAATGCAATCGGACTCTATTGATTTTGGAGTGACAAATCTTCAGAATTCAGAAATTACGAATAATCTAGACCAGAAACTTTTTCAACAACAAGAAAGGAATGAAGTTAAACAGTTATTATTTGAATATGAGCACTTATTTCCAGCTATTCCTGGAGCAAAATCTACCGTGACGTTGAAATTGTAAATTCCAAACCTGTGAAACAACACCCATACAGGATGAACTCTCTCAAACAGGAATACTTGAAGAAAGAAATTCAGTATTTCCTGGAAAATTATTTTATAGATCCGAGTAAAAGTGACTCGAGTTCACCATGTATACTGTTCCGAGACCAGATAAAACCTTCTGCATATGTACTGATTATAGGAAGATGAACAGTGTAATTAAAACAGATTCATTTCCATTACCCAGAATCGATGACTGCCTTGATAAAATTGGAAATGCAAAGTATTTCACCAAATTTGACCTTATGAAAGATTTTGGTAAATTCCACTGACGGAAATGGCAAAGGAAATTTCGGTATTCGTGACTCCAGATGGACTTTATCAATATAAAGTGATGCCGTTTGGAATGAAAGGTTAGCCAAGTACTTTTCAACGTTTAATGAACATGATTACCACTGTTCTAGATAATTGTGATGCTTAGATCGATGATGTCATCATATACAACGACACCTGGAAATAATACTTAGCAACAATTCGGAAATTCTTTGACATACTCACTGATGTAAGTTTTGAAAGTTAATTTATGCAAAATTGTGGGTTTTGCCGTGCTTGTGTAACATTTCTAGGACATATCGTGGGGTGCTTGTGTAACATTTCTAGGACATATCGTGGGGCATGGACAAGTTAAACCTATAGATGCTAAGGTCAAGGCTATCTCTGAATACCCTGTGCCTATCAGTAAAAAGCAACTGATGCGATTTTAGGTATGGCTGGATGCTATCGGAAATTTTGTTCCAATTTTTCCATAATTGCTGAACCCCTGACAAATTTATTGAGCAAGAAAACCAAGTTTCATTGGACTGAAAAATGTCAGGAGGTTTTTGATAAGTTAAAAGCCATACTTAAGAGTGCACCAGTTCTTACAACTCCAAATGTCAGTCAATTATTTAATCTGTCTGTTGATGCAAGTGATGTTGGGGTTGGAGCAGTATTGATTCAAGAAGTTAAAAATGGTGTTGATCATCCAGTGTGCCATTTTTTTCTAAGAAATTAAATAAGCACCAAAGAAATTATTCTACAATCGAGAAGGAATGTTTGGCTTTGATATTGGCATTACATTTTGGAAGTTTACATTAGTTCAGCTTTTTCTCTCCAATTATTGTGTTTAGTGATCACAACCCCCTTACTTTCATCGGGAAGATGAAAAACAAAAATCAGAGATTATTATGGTGGAGTTTGTTCTTTCAGGAATGTAATATTGACATCAGGCACATCAAGGGAAAAGACAATTTAACTTTAGATGCACTTTCACGTGTATAGAAATATATTTCATGTATACTTTGCATCATTGATGAGATTTCTTCTTGTCTTATTTTTTTTTATAAACCTCATATATAATTGACCTATGGTAAAAAGAAAGCTTTATTATATAAATCTTTCTTTTTCTTTTAGGGGGAAGTGTTATGTATATGTAATTTAATTATTTGTTTGTTAGTTTTAAAGTTTTTAATTCCATTACATGCTATTGTAATGTAACATTGAGTTCAGTTAAGTTTGACCTGACTGATACTTTTTTAATTTTTTTATTTCATTGACATAAACAACTAATAATAGAAATATTGTGTCTAGTTTCTGACCTTGTTTTGAAATCAGTGACGGTTTTGGTAAACAATTTTTTTATTATTTTTTAAAATCTTTCTCAGAGTAAGAATCATTAAGTTAAGTCAAGGTCATACCTGGATTACGCGACAAGTATCGTGTATCAATTGTAACAAACTTCTATTTTTTTCTAGAAGAATGAACTTTTAAACTTCATCCAGGAATCTGTTTTTCGTCTTAATTAGCGTATAACTGTTGGTTTTTTTTAAAATAGAAGTTTGTTAGTTGGGCTCCAAACAATTGACATGCTAAGTTGTTATTATGTTGTGACCAGTTTGGGCTGAATTTTTATTTTCTTTAAATTATTGAATTCAAGTGATTCTTTTCCATGGAAATACATAAGTGCTCTGACAAAATTCTTGGAGAAACATTTATTGGAAGTTATAAATGAATTCAAAACTGGAATAATATTTTCTGTGACTCAACAAAGGATTGTTGACACAGCAGCACTTCGCTGAACACAACAGAAGTCATCGCCTTCCATTTTGGATTTCATCGGGACTCGAACTCAGTTTCATTCAGGACATTTTATTACTATGACTTCTATTTTTGAATTCTTGGATTATTTTTGGATTTAATTCGTAAAATCGTAAGTTTATTTTTTCACGTTGTCTTCTAGGGAAATAAATTATTTGTTACATTTTACAAAGCTTGTTGTCTTTACTCTTTTCTGTTACTTATTTTAAGACCATAGACTTGTAACACTAGAATCATGATGTTTATGGCAATCTAAGTCAACCACTAATACGGATCATTTTCTTTGATCATGAAGATGTGAAGGTCAATCGAAATCAACCTCTAATACGGATCTTTTTTGAGAACGATGAAGATGTTTAGGCAATCGAAATCAACCTCTAATACGAATCTTTTTCTAGAATCATGAAGATGTTTAGGGCAGTCGAAATCAACTTCCAGTTAGAATCTTTTTCTAGAATCATGAAGATGTCTAGGGCAATCGATATCAACCTCTATTACGGATCTTTTTCTAGAATCATGATGTTTAGGGCAATCGAAATCAACCTCTAATACGGATCTTTTTTGAGAACGATGAAGATGTTTAGGGCAATCGAAATCAACCTCTAATACGAATCTTTTTCTAGAATCATGAAGATGTTTAGGGCAGTCGAAATCAACTTCCAGTTAGAATCTTTTTCTAGAATCACGAAGATGTCTAGGGCAATCGATATCAGCCTCTAATACGGATCATTTTCTAGAATCATGATGTTTAGGGCAATCGAAATCAACCTCTAATACAGATCTTTTTCTTTAATCATCAAGATGTGAAGGGTGATCGAAATCAACCTCTAATATGGATTTTTTTTGAGAACCATGAAGTTGTTTAGGGCAATCGAAATCAACATCCAATACGAATTTTTTTCTAGAATCATAAAAATGTGAAGGGCAATAGAAATCAGCCTCTAATACGGATCTTTTTCTAGAATCATGAAGATGTTTAGGGCAATCGAATCAACTTCCATTACGAATCTTTTTCTAGAATCATGAAGATGTGAAGGGGAATAGAAATCAGCCTCTAATACGGATCTTTTTCTAGGATCGTGATGTTTAGGGCAATCGAAATCAACCTCTAAATACAGATCTTCTTCTAGAATCATGAAGATGTAAAGGGCAATCGAAATCAACCTCAGGTACAGATCTTTTTTGAGAGCCATGAAGATGTTTAGAGCAATCGAAATCAGTCTCTAATACGGATCTTCTTCTCTAATCATGAAGATGTGAAGTGCGATCGAAATCAACCTCTGATACCGATTTTTTTGAGAACCATGAAAATGTTTAGGGCAATCGAAATCAACCTCTAATGCGAATCTTTTTCTAGAATCATGAAGATGTGAAGGGCAATAGAAATCAACCTCTAATACGGGTCTTTTTCTAGAATCATGATGTTTAGTGCAATCGAAATCAACCTCAGGATCTTTTTATAGAATCATGAAGATGTGAAGAGCAATCGAAATCAATCTCTGGTACGAATCTTTTTTGAGAACCATGAAGATGTTTAGGGCAATCGAATTCAACCACTAATACGGATCTTCTTCTAGAATCATGATGTTTAGCGCAATCAAAATCAACCTTAAATACTAATCTTTTTCTAGAATCATCACGATGTGAAGGGCAATCGAAATCAACCTCTAATACGGAGATTTTCTAGAATCATTTGGAATATGATCTGGTAGTTTTTATAGTGAACTCCTTTTAAATTCGG
The DNA here is from genome assembly GCA_016617855.1 of Megalonaias nervosa. NCBI lineage: Eukaryota > Metazoa > Mollusca > Bivalvia > Unionida > Unionidae > Megalonaias > Megalonaias nervosa. The sequence goes on from JAECUM010002605.1 coordinate 43,108, forward strand.
AAACTTTTGAAGAATCATGAAGATGTGAAGGGCAATCGAAATCAACCTCTAATACAGATCTTTTCTGGAATCATGAGGATGTTTAAGGCAGTCGAAATCAACCTCTAATACGGATCTTTTCTAGTATCATGAAGATGTGAAGGGCAATCGAAATCAACCTCTAATACGGATCTTTTCTAGAATCATTTGGAATATCATCTGGTAGTTTTTATAGTGAACTCCTTTTAAATTCAGAAACTTGTAAAGATTACATCGTTACTCAATATAATACATCTATCAAACTCATAATTACTAAAGATAGGATTATTAGAACTTGCATATCTTTATGATACCGTTGATATATTGTCCTTTTTATACAAATAAATGCACATCCATATCTGTAAATTGTTGTAATTTTGCTCCTGTTATTGGCATTAAAGCATCACAATACATATATTTATCGTTATTACTTAAAGTATTTGTTTTCTCAAACCTCGGTTTGCGGTATTATTTCTATGAAGTAATCCAAATTAAAATACAATCAGTCTGCTGTCTTTTGTACAATGTTTAGCTAAGACTAAAGAACTCATGTACGCCATTTACACACTCTGACAGCCTTGATCAAATGTGATGTTTTCTGTTTGACTTTTGTATCTTATTTCCTGTCAGATCTTAATAAATGAACTTATTAATTTTGTACTCTAAGGAGTGAAGTTGTGTCGGTAACGAAGTGAAAATCATTTCCACAGGTAAAAAAAGGCTTATGTTTTCTTTTCCACTTAGTTGGTATCTTTAATATAGCAAATTACTATATTGTTTTTCTTTAAAATCAAAACCTGATAGAGATCCTTTTGCATCAAAAAAAATATCAAATAAATAGAACAATATATGTTCTCCATCTCGCATATGATTTGAAAATATTTAAGTTCAAAATGTGCTGAAACAAGTATTCTTTAACAGCAGATGGTTTATGTTCCATAGTAATTTAGCATAAATAATGTCACGACAAAAAACGTATTTTGGACGGATTTAAATCATTTTAATTTTCCGTAATTTAAATATCTATGTACCTCCGAATTTTCAAAATATTTTTTCAGAAATCAATTTTTATACCACCTTCCTTTGCTAAAACAAGCCTAATCTAGGAAATTTAATAAGTGTAAGTGAACCATATTTAATCCCCATTCCTTAAAAGAAGATATATAAATGTTTTATTTAACCATCTCAGTTTCAACACCCTAAATAAACTTGAAATATGGGTGCTGAAAAAAGATAAACGAATTTTGCAAAAATCAAGGATTATATCAAAGTAATTTTTCGTTAAGGGATACGTTTCTTCTGTTCCACCAGTCCAGCAGTTTGTTCACTTTCTTCAGCATCTTTGAATAATCAAGTTCTACCATATCTTCCAGATTCATAGAGACGTCTACTCCAGGTAATATAAAATTATACGTTGAGCAGTTAATATGAATGTCTGGACAATGTCGTGTTTTAACTTCCTATAAAAATAGATTTTGGTTTAAAATATTATGGTGCAGTCATGATACCGATGCCAATCATTTCAAATCGGTATGGTTGTCTTGAAGGACAAGGCAGAACCATCTGATAATAGAAAAGCATCATCAGCTTGCTGTCCTAATTTTAACTATTTTTCGTTATAGAAAATGCCTGTTATACCTGTATTCATTTGTATGTCCAGTGCAAAAAGTTCTATTCATAATATAAATAAGTTAGGTGCAAAAGGGTCTCTCTCTCTCTCTCTCTCTCTCTCTCTCTCTCTCTCTCTCTCTCAAAAGCAAAACAGATATAAATGCCCAATATTAACAGCACAACTTTTATCGCAAAATACCCTGAACTATTGACAAATGGATTCTACAAAGCTAAAAGATGTTTATGCGTACAGGGAGGTGAATAATAAACCAGATATATTTATTTAGGAAGCAAATCCAATGACCCAGTGACTATTCGACATTTTAAAAGTCAAAATATAAATTTGACAACGAACTTTAATGAATTATTTAAAAACTAATACCTCGGCATTGATATCTGGTTCTGTGAAATCATTATGCACGGCACTAGATAATGAAACAGAAGATAAAAATAAACAATCCTCAAGCTTGAATGTCGACCGCTCCGGTGGCCTAGTGGTTAGCGCGTCCGCCTCGGATACGGGAGGTAGCGGGTTGGAGCCGAGTCATACCAAAAACTTAGAAAAATGATGCTAACAGCTGCCTTGCTAGGCGCTCAGCATTAAGAGGTTAGTGTTAGGACTGGTCGGCCTGATGTCAGGATAATATGACTGGGTGGGACATCATTCTACATGTATGCGGCATGATGTCCCAGTGCTAGACATCACTATATTCTGCCACACTGCAGACATAGTAGGGATATGACTGAAAAATTGTTAAAGCTGCGTTAAAACACACACACACACACACACACACACACACACACACACACACACACAGAGCTCGGATGTCTATGTATTTATCAATGTTTAACACTTATTTGTATCTGCACGTACCTACGCATTTAGTGTACTACAATAATCATCATAAAAGGTTGGGGATTTTGCAGGGATTAATTCATGTATTCGCCTGTTTACACAGATATATTGCATGTGGATGATCAATAATGGTACATATAAACAATGATATACTGAACACGACGAAGAAAAATCATGTAAACATCCACACATACATATGTGTTCATAAAAATCAAACAGTTGAGCAGCTCTCCACCTAAAAGACAACAAATTATTTGACTATCAAAATTATAGTCGTAATGTTTAAAAAAGGAAGGTCAATCACATGCATATGTCGAAAAATGTCTGAAAGATTCTGCTATGTACTTGATTGGTACCAATTACCTGGCTTATCATTCTCGGAAAGTCACTAATTTCTGTTGGGCGGCTTTTAAGGAAACGTTGTTTAAAGGTTCTTCTATTTTTAACGGTAAATGTGGCTGAAAAATCGTCTGGTGGTGTTTGAGAAGAAAGTGAAAATTGCAGTTTTTGAGAGGCGACGCACAACGGACTGACCATGACCTACACTCGCTTGTCTTCACGGCCAGGTGAGCTAAAAAGAAATTTCAGGACGACGAGATTTAGGTCTAAAGATGCGGTTCATGCATACTTTACTAATAAGCAAAAATCACTTAAGCGACTTGGTCAGCTTTTAATGTATGACATCGGATACACCCGCCCTCGATATTTATCGTACAGTATATGGGTATTTGACAGGTTATGCGATACAAATGTTGAACAGCACCAGACTCTCTCCATTTATTGTCATTTTCCTTAAGTTCCTAACACTCGACATTCAGTAAGGATATAACTATTTGAGCATCACAGATCTTGTTACAAAAAAAAAAAAAACAAGTTTTAAAAATTAACATGAGAATTAAATCTATTTAAATCTATATTACTTTTATGTTTCATTAAAGTACAGCATTTTTTCCACCGGTAATGTATATGGAGTTTAGCAGATTAACAAAGTTCTTCAAAATCATAATACACATAGCAGTTAACGTTTTTCAATTTCTCTACATTCTCTATCTCCATGGACGTATACACATTCAAGCGTACCTCTCTACCTCTGTAAATGTATGTACATTAATGTGTCTGAGTGACTGTAGATGTATACACATTCAAGCGTACCCTCTCTACCTCCGTAAATGTATATACATTAATGTGTCTGAGTGACTGACATTATTTCCTCTTGCAAAGATAGAAAAGCGCATCCGATTTATGAAATTCGGGATAATACATGATCTTGAAACACTGCAAATAATCAAACTACAAAATAAAGAAAAATACTTACTCATACAGTAACGCATTTTCAAAATGGAGAATGTGATTAAGTACATCTATACACAAATATGTCTAGAAAAATATTAGAACATATCTTTTGCCTTAGTACAGCTTTCGCGTTCATCAAACATTTGCCTAATGCTAGTAACAATGATGCAAAGAATGCAGGTACGCGCTGTATAAATTGTTTAATGATCATCATTACCTTTGAGGTCTCTGGCAGAGTAAAGGCAACGATTTTATGTATGTTTTTGGAATATATTTTCGATTACTGATATAGGTGTTCCAACTACAGGCGATTGATAGGTAGATTCAATAATACGTAGCAAGAATTAGGCACACTTTGAATAAATAAATATATATATATATATATATATATATATATATATATATATATATATATATATATATGTATGTTTATGTATGTTTGTTTGAAGGAACACGTCTGTTTATTCGTATCTATATGCTTATATATGTATTCATATTTTTCTGTATGGATGAATGTTTAATATACATCAATTTGGATTAATAAGGTTACACTAATTCACCAAGCCAGCATTTTGTCAGAAAAATGTAAGAAAAAATGTGAATTTAGATAATTTGGTAAATTGTTCAAATTTTTCACACATTTCTATGAAATTTTAAAAACTTCCGACATAAGTGCAGGTAAAAATGCAAGAGCCGTAAATCAAACTTTGTACCTCACCGTAAATCAAACTTGGTGCCGCAAAAACAAATCATGTCTAACGGTAGAACAACGATTTACAAATACCATATATATAGTAAACAATGACAAAATGAATAAGACAGCATAATTCTCATCAAACTTGCAATCACAGGGAACAAACCCTGTATAGATAAAATCAAAGAGATAACAAGTTCTAACAATTCGATATGTGGAAATATGGGTCAGAGAGCATTAAATATCCATTTGTCGTTGAACAAGAGAATCACCGACATTTATAACTAAGTTTTGCACAAAGTTTAGATTAATTCTAAAGATAATGTAAGCAAACTTAGGGCATGTGATATTTGTATTTACGTCCTATTTATAGCTTTCTTAAATTTTAGTGATGATTTGTGTGAGAATGGGGTGTCCGTGTTGGCAAGATATTCATGTAACCGAGTATATTAGACAATTACTAACAGCATAAATCACAATGGATAACATTCACGAGAATTTATGGTAAAATGGACGATCCCTAATTTCTAAACATACGGAATTATCACAATATTCTCACGTATACGTGTTTGGTAATTTGCGAGAGGAATGGTACTTCGTATTCGGTGTTTTGATCGTGCATGTAATGCGTGAAGTACCTATCTACAGCTTGGAAAGGTTTACTCATGGGTCTCGTGAACGTGAAGCAAGAAAAAAAAAAAACCCTCAAAACATGCGAGTGTTAAATTAGAGTCTTGTGAAGTTGTGGCTGTTAAATGATTAGAATAAAATCAGAGAAATATTTAATGGACAACGACTGTTGTTTTGACGTCCTTGGAAATAGGGTGATATCGACTTTCCTAGTGTAATAAATTTACCGCGTCTCCACTTCTAGATTGTCGATCCTATCAAGCAAACTATTGCGATCTGCAAGAGGCTTATCGCCTTATCGTCACTTAACGTCCTATCGTCACCCTTTCTTCGCAGCGTCTTCATATCGTTGGTTATCAAGAGGCACGACTGATAACTTTATTATTCAGAAAAAGATGATTACATTGATGGAAATTTACGTCCATGAAATCAGATTCTACTTTGATATAAATTTAAGTGAATATTTCTGAAGTGAGTCGTGTCATCCTTTTTTTTTTTCAGAGTTACTCTCCAGAATTTCTTCTCGACTTTGAATGACGTAACTAATTCGGAACCATTTTATTTTCCAACTGGACCCTTGCTGAAAAGTCAGCAAGACTGCCTCCCATGCCATACTTTTTAGTTATCATATCAATGTCCGGTACAAAACTCGTCTGATTTAAAGAGTTGTCATACTCTGACATTAAGATAAAGTGAATAGCTTTTTCCAGAACTAAGACGAATCAAATGCATAGTCTGTTGAAAAAGGATAATTTGTCCTATCTAGGTATATTTCCATTGACCAAAGTCTTAGGGTGCTGCGTGTCGCTTCTGTAGGAGCGTATTTATGTAAAATGTATGTATGTATGTATGTATGTATGTATGTGTAGGTAGGTAGGTAGGTATGAATGTATGTATGTAGAAATTCCCATGATGCATTTTCTGTTAAGTTAACATGTTTCCAGCTTGATGGTATAATTTGTCAAAGTAAGACCTGACAGTCTATGGATGGAAAGTCGTTAGTCAGAATTTCATCCAAGTCTCAAATTTGGCGGTTAGTCGTATATCTATGTCGGGAAAATTAATTCATATTAAACACCTGGTAAGTGAATCTACAGTTATGTCCTACTTTCATTTTAACCAGTTTGTCGTAAATGTCATAAACCAAAAGTTTCTTTTCCTTGAACTTAATATTCTTTATGATATATGTACACACACACACACACACACACACACACACACACACACACACACACACAAACGCAAACACATACACACACGTATGGATGTATGTATATAACGTGTAATCATTAATTTATATATATATATATTAAAGATTACACGTTCCTTTTAACTATCTGGAGATGTAATTGCTTAACCCGCCTTAACGGAAGCTAATCATAGCGACCTCTTTGGCTTCCATTTACATGTTTGTCCGAACACAGGGTTTATTTTAGGTCTTTTATAATTAAATAAATGCCATCCTTGTTGATGCTCAGGGACAGATTGACATACAGATCTCATTTCCATTCAAACTTTATATGATAAGTTTTCAACATAAAACAATGAATAAAAAAGAAGAAAAGAATAAACACCACAAATATTGTTCACATGACTGACCTAGGTAAATCGGTCTCTTTTTCAGCAGTTTAAATACAGTTTCACCTGGGAAGAAAAAGAAAGAAAAATGAAACGAATATCATGGAAAGTGCAAGTTTTCTTTCTAAGGAAAAATATCACATCAAGAGACTTCTCTAGACATTTTGAATTTTAGCAAGTAAACGAAACTCCACGATTCTGCAAATGTAACTGCGTGATCTTTACATTTAATATTTGACCATCTATATCGTAGCTGTTGATGTTAAATAACTCTTGCATTGATTAATTCTGCTATCAGAGAATTTTAATTTGTGAAGTTAAATTTGTATTTGTTGATTTTTTTTTTTTTCTGCATGTTTGTTGTAACTTTAATACCTATTTTGACCCATTTAAACTGATGGAGCATCCTGGATTTCTTAGAAAATGGAATGTATGATTTATGAAATAATTATGATGATGAATGAATAGAGACGATTATTAAATAAATTAGGCTTTATATAAAATTTATGACTGTAATAAACAACATATTAAACATTCCAAAGCCTTATGAAATCAGCTAGCTTATCAAACAGAACATAAAACTTTCATCGTCATCGTCGTTATCATAACTATCAACAACCGCAACAACAAAAAGGGGATTATTAAGTCTTGAAGATCATAATATGCAAGGCATTTACAACTTAATGTAAGAAAAGAAAGCAAAAACGAATCGGAATAAGTACTTTACCTAATAAAATTCGGTCATTCATGTAAGTAGAATGTCATAACAAAAATACATTTAGTCATCTATACTCTCGCCCCGACTATACTAACATGTACATTCCTAAATTATTTTATTAGTATTACTGTGTATTGAAACATTGGTTTAATTATATTCTTGGTCAATACATGTATAAACAAATTTACAGAGAAATGTGAAAAACATAATTAAACAGAAAAACAATTGTATATAATTAAATGGAAAAACAATTAAACATGATTAAATAGAAAAAAACAATTAAACATAATTAAATTGAAAAACATATAAACATAATTAAATATAAAAGCAATTAAACATAATTAAATAGAAAAACAATTGGTTAATCTAGTGAATGACCTTATCATCGCGGGATGTGAAGCACGACGTAAACCGCCTAATTAGAAACCTAAATTGATTCTTATGTGGAAAAATATAATAAAATGTAAAAGCCTTGTCTTGATTTAACTGCTTCCAGACAATATCCTCCGACAATGCGAGCGAGGGTAGCTACCAGCACGATAGACTTACGTCCAAGTTAATATCGTTCAAAATCCCCACGATTTATCATTAATGTATGTTCTAACTTTTTTTTTTACATATCTTGTATAATACTATCTTCTTTAAACAAATTAACATCTTGTTATAAAGTTGCTATTTTGTTTAACAATATCATGTTTAAAGAAAAGAAGAACTTTTTTAAAAAATAATATCTCGTTGAAACAAAAAATCTATTGTTTAAATAAGATATTATTTTCAAAAAAAAGATAATATGTTGTTTAAATAAGATTGTATTTCATTCGAGCAAGGTATTATTTCATTTAAACACGATACTATCTTGTTTAAATGTAATATTGTTTTGTTTAAGAAAGGAAATATTTTTTAAAAATTCGTGGTACTATTCAGCCTTCATAATTATGTGTTTGAAAGCTTAGTAATAAAAAAATCGTAAGTCTGGATATAAGGGTAAAATTCCAAGGCAGATAAAGGCATCAACCCAGTCAAATATTAACGAAGTAATCGTAAGTCTGGATTTAAGGGTAAAATTCCAAGTGAAATAAAGGCATTAACCAGGCCAAATTTTAACGAAGAAATCGTAGGCTTGGATTTAAGGGTAAAATTCCAAGTCAAATAAAGGCATCAACCCAGTCAAATATTAACGTAGAAATCGAACTTAATCTTACTGAAATTCTAAGTTCGGTACCCGCACAGGTCAGTCAGACTCGGCTGTCTCTATTTGTACTTGGAAGAAGCACGTCGTTCCAGTTTCCTGACAATGATATGGCCAATACTGCGCTCAAAGTGTAGTTAAAAACCATCCAACCACCCAACTATACCAAATTTTGACATGTTTGTATTAGACCAGCTAAAAAAATAAATGCAACGACGACCAAGTTAAGAATATCAACATCAGGAAATTCTGTAGAAGGCACTTCTAGGCTGCTTTGCAGATACACGTGCTAAGTTTTCAAGTTATATTCCAGAAACGATCTAATCATTCCAACAGGAAGTATGCTTTCAATGACAATGTAAAAAGCCCCTAACACTGGGAAATTCTTTATTTTCAGTGGCATTATGAAAAGCCCCTAACACTGGAGAATTGTTCTTTTTCTTATTGTAGGTACACTCTGGCAAGCAACCTCGCGTGTATTCCAGGTTTCATCAGTGTAATGAGCCGGACTCGTCGGTTTCGAAGTTACACTTCAGAACAATCAAATTTGTTAGCGGTAAAGCCAAAACTACTGAAATGATAGAAAAGGAACCTCGAGGATACGGCCTGGATTTGTGCACCAATTTTCGTAATGATCAGCAAGAAGACTTTAGAGTTATGTTCAGGATATGATAAAATTTGTCAATGTGCAGCTTGCTCCCACAGTAATATCAACACATTCAATAAACAATTCTTTGTAGCAACAACACCTCTAGGCCAAGGAGTCTGACAGGTAAGTTTGAATACCAGATTTCCAGAAATGATGAAATTTTGACAATTTACATTTTTGTTTCCATGGGAACGTTAAAATTACTAACAATCAAACGTGTATACCTCTAGATCACTATTATGATAGGAATACATGTACAACGTTTCCGGAAACGATAAAATTTGGCCAATATGTGACGTGTTCCCATTTGCATCGAAACATTCATTCATTGATGCTAAAACGATCTCCAGCTCACACGATTCATATATATACCAAGATTTTAAGGGGTTTTTTTATATACGTTTTGGAAACCAAAGTGCAGGGTGAGCACAGCATCTTTGCAAAATAATGCCGGTTACTTTTTTTTCTAGATACTGATTCTGCGTTTACGCGGAATATAATTTAAAGACACGTACAACACCCCCCCCCCCGGGAAATATGTGGAAATAACAAATAAAATCACCTATAATTGTTTTATGGTATTTTTATCCATTTCATCCCACATGTTGCCTAATTTTAATTATTAGCTAAATTTTGGAAAGAAAATTAATAAACAGTAACAGAAAGTCAAAGACATGGTAAGTTTAAGATCCTGAAGAAATCTCCACACCTATAAATTTTCTGCCCGCATTTTCGCAATTATGATTAAAAAAAATTTGTACACGTCTCCAGTCTGAAATTGTGATGGACTGACGGAATCCACTTTCATATCCCGCACGAATTTCCATGGGCGGAGTATAATTACATTCCTAAAGGCATTAATGATAAGTTAACAAGTTACTCATGAGACGATTAATTATTTAAAGGATGAATGTCCGCCAGAAAGAATGCATTTTTGTTCTGACTTGTATGGTATCTGACAACGTGAAGTAATGTCCATGTATCAGTGTCAACATTTGTCATGTCTAACTATATTTAATTTCATATTGTGTCACTCTTTGGTCAGATACGGACAAATGTGTATGTACATGTCATCAGATCCTGCTGGGCGCTAGCATAATTAAACCTCGGTGTCCGGTTGTTATTACATATTATAGTCCCTAAGTAAAAACAAATAAATAAATAAATTGTATTATTGTTACGGAAAATACTCGCACAAATACTATACCAATATAATATTTAGCAGTCTTTCATTTTTGCCAGACAATATTTTCCGATTTTAACATTTTGTTCATACCTTTCGGATTTTTAGCATTTCATCACAGAAATGAATTTGTCAGGGATTCATTTTATATCATTGCATTTGGAACGGTGTTTTTCATGCAATTTTTTTAAAAATTGTTAATCCCATATTAGAGGAAAATCTAGACATAGCGGTTACCTTTTCATTGACCGCGAGAGCAACACCAATGTCAAGTTTAATTAAGGATATTGGTCACTTACTTTAAAGTCAATGTAGGGCTAGATATGCAGACCCTGACCTAGTTGTTGTCCATTCGTCTAAAATACACACACACACACACACACACACACACACATTTTCCTATTTATAAGAGCAAAATATTGCCAAGTTGTGTTGTAGCAAAATCCTGCTGGAGAAATGGAGATTTTGAAGTTGGATAACACAGGCTCTGGTGACTAATCTTTCCAGTACTACACAAAATACTACATTAAACGTTTTCATTTTCACAGAATGCATCTTTAAACATCCGAGGTTTTCATGATTGTTTTAGTAGAGGTATAGTTGCTTTCCATACGCATACAGAACGCTACACAATTCCATGGCAACGGAATCCTTGGACCAGGGTCAAAATAAGACTTATTTAGTCTTGAACAAGAGGCTGGCCATTTATTGTACTGAAGAAAATTGTGACATCTTTAAAAGGGCATTAAACTTCTTAGTTTAACAGATTATTCTATTTTCAATGACAGTTTATTTTATTGCAGCTGATTTAAAACTATTAAAAGAATCACAACTTTACTGCTGACCAAGTTCAACTTTCTTCGTAATGTGACTAGCATTTTTAATAATAATATTTGTTCATGTTTTAAATACTAACAAAATCAAGGCAAGTCTGTACATCAGTTTGTTTTTACTGCATAGAACTCAGTTTCTTGATTTGTTAAAGTTTTCTTATCATAACGTTCTTCTTAAGTAAATGAAATATACTTTGATTGTGGGTTTTTATATTGTTTTGCCAACTGACATTTCCGTTTCTCATTTTCATATTTAGTGTATATATTTCTTTTAACTCCAACGTTTGGTATTGTGTTTCTTAGTCAATGATAATTCAGATATCTCATGTCATCAGAAATTGGCGAGAGTCCATTTTACAAAACCTAACTTGGACTTTCCTGCACACTGAGGATAGAATAAACAATCTACGTAAATATTGTGTGCAGTGTTTACACCCATATGGGGATTTTCATCCGTTTTTTTGCTGTTTTCTATATTTAACTTTATATTTGTAATACTCTCCAGTTTTAGGTAAAAATGGATTCAGTAGAAGTTTCTTCGCAGACACTCCTGTCCTTAGAGGAACCAGACGAGTATGTCCGATTAAAGTCAAGTAAAACAGTAGGACTGGGCTTTACAGCTGACAAGCATACTGAGAGTTATGCCCCTTACACAACATATCTGCTTTAGGACTCGCAGTATTAATTCAGTTCCCATTGTAAACTTATGCAGACATTATGATATTAAAAATTCAATAACTTTAAATTTCTAGATGATCTTGATCAAAAATATTCATAAATCTAGACATATCCTTGATTACAGCTTCTGTGTAGAGAAAGCCATATGAGCCGAGGCGTTTTCTCGATCTACATATCGTTGCTTAAAATTTAACTGTCAATAGTGTATACACTATATATACATTCTAGGTCACTTTTCCCATTTCTCCGAAGTCCTGTTTAAGAATCAAAACTGATATTTCACTTCGCATAGCGTAATAAATTTAGCACTGATATTTAGCTCAGAGATTCGATTTGTTTAGGCCTACATTAAATTCAGCTTACTATTCCACCTTTAAGGAAAGCTACCCCGTTTTCCAATCTGAGTCAAATTAGATATCCATTGTCCTGCGTGAATATTTGACAGCGACCGCTTAGGATTCATGTTTTGGTGACCTTTGACAGTGGAAATGCAGCTTTCAGAAATTTTAAGTGAATCAAATCGTTCGGCACACAGTGATGTTCTTCAGCCATACTGCTCAGCCTCCCAAACGCGAAGGTATGATTGGCCCATAAAATTAGCAGTTATGGTAATAACAGGTCACCAGAACATGATCCATAAGCGGTCGCTGTCAGATCTTCACGTAGGACTATGCAGAATTGATTTTAATCAGATTGCCCCGTTTTCCAACGTTACCGCATGGCCATGATCGTTCCCACTTAATATGCAAGTGTGATGCATTGAATGGAATACCGTACTCTCATTGGTCGACCAAACATGAGGTTACCCTCATGACTCAGTACCCAGGCCGATAAAGTAATAAATTTATACATGCTGCTAGCAAGACAGCTTATTTATAAATGTAGATATTATAAAGAAATACCTAATTTGTCCTATTTAATACAAACAAAAAAACTACTTAACTTTCATGTCGACGGCAACAAATACACTTATTACTTACCTTGTACGCTTTAGGACACAGGATACTGGCCTCATTTTTGTGAAACTGTTACATTGATGAGGTTAAACAAAACTCTGTGTATGTATGTATGTATGTATGTATGTATGTATGTATGTGTGTATATATATATATATATATATATATATATATATATATATATATATATATATGTGTGTATGTGTGTGTGTGTGTGTGCGCGCGCGTTTCATTTATATATATATATAGATATGGATACAGTTGTATATTTGTGTATATGTAGATATATGTTCGTGTTGCTGTTGCTGCTCGTTTTGAAAGAATTTATAGGCATTAATAACCAATATTAGCAATATTTATTAGGCATTTTTTTAATACAATTTTTTACTAAATAAATCATCTTGTTCTCCCGATGGAGGTGCTCCTTTATCCACTACTAAACCTTTAACAAAATTTGCAGTCGATATTGTCAATCTTACTACGGTGGCTATGACAGGTATTGCTATACATTTTCCTTAAAGAGATGTTTGAACCTTTCACATAATGGTAATTCTTCATTAGCATTTGAATTGGGGTTTTCAATATTCTCTCGACAACATATAGCCTAACTTTATAGGTATTATTTTTAATAGGTCGCCCGGTTTAATTTCATTCTGTTCCTGTTCAAAGAGTACGCATGCTCCTTGTCAAAATGTGATATTGCTTTGCAAAATCACTAACAAGATTTTTAGCATCATCGATTGTCAGAATCTGGCATATAATTATCATCATCATTTGCATCACTTGTCAGAATCCGACATATCATCATCATCATCATCATTTGCATCGATTGTCAGAATCCGACATATAATCATCATCATCATTTGCACAATCTTCAATTCACTAATCAAAATCATAACCACCATACTCAGTTTTTAATTACTGAAATAAAGAAGATTGTGCCTTCGTCACCAAGGGCGAGGTCATGCTGAAAATATGCCGGAGGCAGGAGGCACTGACTCAGAGGGACAACGTCACACATGCAAAGATGTCAGATGTTGTAAATTTTTAATTCGCAAATTTATTCAGATTGACGACGTAGAATAAACTAAAAGATGATTACATTACACGAAATTTAGATACTTCACTGATTATATCAAGCTGAGATTACTTTTATCTGTAGCGATTGCAGCTGTGATGACATTAAAACATATCAGTTTCAAAGGTTGAAAGAAAATAAAGAATCTGAAAATATTGAGGGAGACAATACTTACTAAATAAATGCATAAGGGTTTATTTTTATTGATGCATGTTTTCCTTTAAAACTTTAGTTACACTAGCTGTTAACTTTCTGCATTGAATGACATATTTTTCTTTGTTATTCGACGATCCTACTAATATTGGTGCAGTTGGTTTATATCCTTTTAATCATTTATCAACTTCTTCAAATCATTTTCATCCGGAATTTAATTTCTCTGGAACTACTGGATGGTCCTTGATATAGTCATGCTAGTGTAATGGAATGTGATAATCGAGCATCACTTATAATGGAGATCTGCAAGCGTTTTCAGGCCTGTTGCGAGTCTATGCTCTTAAAATAAGTAACAGAAAAGATTGAAGACAACAAGCTTTGTAAACTGTAACTAATAATTTATTTCCCTAGAATACAAAGCAAAAAAATGAGAAAAAGAACTTACGGTATTGCGAATTAAATCCAAAAATAATCCAAGAATTAAAGTCACAAGTCCTAGTAATAAAAAGTCCTGAATGAAACGAAGTTCAAGTCCCAAAGAGATTTAAAATTGAAGGCGATGTCGTGTCTGTTATGGCCTGCATTGTACTGAAGTGTCAACAGTCTCTTGTCGAATCACAGAAATATTCCAGGTTTGAATTCCAATGAATGTCTTGATCCAAGAATTTTGTCAGAGCACTTTTGTGCTTCCAGAGAAAAGAATCACTTGAATTCAATAATTTGAAGAAAGTAAAATTCAGCCCAAACTGGACACAACATAATACAGTTTAAAGTGCCAAATGTTAAAGCACAACTAATGAAATTCTGACGGTCACAAGATAATATAGTTCTCTGTTTGACCTGAGGTCACGAAGTAGCATTTTCTATAAACAACCATTACCTAATGGAAAATAACTTTCTAGCATGATTTAATGAGCCTTGTTTATTTAAAACATAATACCCTATAAAATTCACTTTGGAATCCCCAAAACCCTGACCCAAATCAACATGTTTACCTGCATAATAATTTGGTCAATGAACTCATACCCATAAAGGATAATGAAGCTGTTATTAGTTGTTTACATCAATGAAATAAAAATAAAATAAAAAAGTCAATCTGGTCAAACAGAACTGAACTCAATTTTGGACAAGGTCAAGTCCAGGAAACAATGTTCCATTACAATAGCATGTAATGGAATTTAAAAAAAAAAATAAAACTAACAGACAAACAATTAAATTAAATATACATAACAGGCTACAATGTTTTATACATCATGGGCACACTGAAAATCATTTGGTTTTATTTCTTTTTACTGATTAATGATGGTACAACTTTTCTGTTGATGGTATCATTCAGTCTGATTAAAATCATATCTTTACTGTCCTAGGTGAAGATCTGACAGCGACCGCTTAGGGGTCATGTTCTGGTGACCTTTGAATTAGCCAATGGAAATAAGCTTTCAAAAATCTGAAATTGAATCAAATCGTTCGGAACATATTGATATGCTTCAGCCACACTGCTCAGTCTTTCAAACACAAAGATGTAAGACTTAATATGATTGGCTGATAAAATTTTGATTATGATAATAACGTAGGTCACCAGAACATGACCCCAAAGCAGTCGCTGTCTGATTTACACCTAGGACAGTGGAGATCTGAGCTTAAACAGATTGTGGTGTATTCATTTCATTAAACCTTTAAAGGCTATCCATGCTAAGTATTATTCTGGATTAATATCTTTTCTCAAATAAGTGTGTGTCGTATTTGTAAGCTGCTTAAGTGTTTTTGTACATTTTTTATTACTCAGATTTATTGTTGTTGGTTTACGTCATGATCTTTTAGCTCAGGATAGGCTATACATGGCGGCAAGTATAGCTGGTGGAGGAAGAATCCGCGAAAACACCGTGAAGAATTATCGACCCGTGGGTAAAGGCGAGCGGTTTAGACTACTCGGTCACACGTGGCCTCACTGTGACTTGTAGTTAGATATTCTATTGAATGTTACATGAATATATAGCTGTCTCCCAACGTGGTTGCCCGTTTAACTGTTAATTCTGTTCTTCTTTCTTCAACCTGAGAACTTTCAAACATTGACTAAACAAAACATATAACTTTGTTCAGCCTGATTTTTCTCGTCATCTGGATCATTTTTTAACATTTAAATAAACGGAGGGCTGTCAACATCAGACCAGTTATGAATGAACAAGGGTATGTATTTTGGATATTTAAAATTCATATCGATTTATTAGGTGCTGGGGCGCTTTGCTTCGCCGTAAAATACTCATGGTCTCTTATGTTATTGCTCCTCCGGTACACGCTGCCTTTTCCGCTCTTTCTCCCCACAGACGTAACACGTGTGTTCAACGGAAAATCTTGTTAATCTTCCTGTTCGAATAGCATAGGTTTTTCTTCTTTGTTCTGAATGCTTTGTACACTAATTTTGGAGTCTTACTCAGCACATCGTAAATGCTTGAAAACAATGTATTCTTTTGTAAATCGCTTGTTTATATCACTTACTGACTGGTTTAACATGTAATCAATATTCTGAAGGAATGGGTTTGGCTTTCATTTTATTTGTTTTCTTTTTGTCCACGAGTATATATTCAGTTTTGTGTCGGTTCCGCTTTTCTTATTTACTTTAAAATCATAAAAATATCCCACGTAACTTTGAACTTGTTTTGATAGTTTTTAAATTTTTACAACTGGGCCTTTCTCTGACTCGTATTGTGATTGTGTCTGAATATCTTTTAGTATGGATTATTTTTCAAGGCGTGAAAGCAGCTCTATATAGTCTACATTAATGCAAGTATTTTTGCATTACCCATTCAGGCAAATCTATGTATGAGCTTCGTCTGGAGGGAATATACTTAAATTACATAAAGATCTACCTTGTACTTTCCCTCATATCCAGTCAAAATTTTGGTTGTTAAATGTCAATTAAATGCTAAATAACATTGTCCATTTCGCGTCTGTTTGATACATGTAGAGGCCTTGTTCTGTGGTTGATTGTTCTATATTCAACAACCCCCATATTATGCCATCTCCTTCATGGAGTCTTTCTAAATTTACGGTCACACTTGTTCTAGGATCAAATGGTAATAGTTGTATCAGTCTATTGTGTTTTTATGTATATATTTTGCTGTTGTGCCATGCGGCTTTCATGCACGAAATCCAAACAAAACCAGCTCCTCCCTGGAGTCTCTCTCACTTCCCAGGGCACTTCATGCATTCACATTGCCACCTTGATCTATATTTTGTGCAACTATTTAAAACCCTTTCATAATCTTAGAGCTCATCTCGGAAGAAAGTGACCTTTATAGACAAGGAGCTCCTTTTCATATATTAATGCTGCAAATTACTTGTATATTAATCTTGTAAACGTCAATTTTTCAAAGGTAGATGGTTTATTAAAATGTTAATCTTTTGTCTTTTAAAAACCGTACAAGATCTTTCTGAGATTCTTTCTTAAAACCAAAAGAGATAATTTAATACTTTAAATTAAATTTTCCTTTGTATAAAATTAGTTTCCTTTTTTCTACATTTGTTTTTAAATCTATAAAAACAATAACCTTAGATTGGGAATATGAACACTGCTATCATGGAACAAAACCTCAAATAGCATCATCAACACACTAAGGGATGTATCCCTCGCGTCTACAGTTTTGCTATATATCGTTCGCTTTTGCATTTTGTTGCGCTCGTGTTGAAAAAAAGTGTCATTTTTAGCTTATGTGTTTTCGTATAGCTACACGAGTTAGTCATATTAAATTTCATCGAAGTTCTCATATATGTGCTACTATCAGGTATATGTCAATAAATAGCTTGGACATTCAGGTTTATAATTTCCTAGTCGTACATGCCCATGGGCAATAAACGACTTTAATCCAATGAGTTATAAAAATTAACAGGTGGCTGGTACTGCACAAAGGTGTGAAGTCTAGGTGAAGAAGGACGCACAAACCAGTTTTCACACACAATTAAAAAGGCCCCAGGTTTCCACATGCAAAGAGCGATGGGTTACTAAACACGGTGGATATAAATTTTCAGACATTATATATCGTCACTTTGATATGAAAAATGTGTGAAAATTATGACTTCGTGTCCTTTTCCTTGTTGTTTAAATTGTCAGATTTGAAACATATTGATCATACATATACTATTTTCTTGTCATTTTTAGTAACTCGAGCTAATGGTAAAAGCACCAGTAACAAATTTTAACATGCAGAAATCCAGATTCCATTTGTTCCGCTCACCCACTCTTTTTGTTATGCGTATTTTTTAATTTATACGGATTGAAAACTTCATTTACCTGTCTTTTCTACGCATCTAAAATGACAATTTACAATATACATGAAATCCATCTTAAAGAAACATATTGCAGCAGTTTTATCTGACATTAAAGGCAAAAGAAGTGTCTGTAAGACATACACGTGTGGAGGATCTTGCGTGAGTGCTCATTTTAAATGAAATTTGTGAAACCGGCTTTGGCGAGCGAAAAAGGTTACACTAGCAGATGAGTTTAATAAATTTCATTTGATATGTGCATAAACGCAAGGGTTTTCTTTATCACTTTAAGATAACAACAAATTTTTTATACATGTTACATGTTGACCTGCTGTGACATATCGGTTTGAGAAAAACTGACAACACCCTAGTGTCAATTCCTTTTCCTATTTAGGAAATATATCTGCTATTATGTATGTCATATTTCCATAATTAGACCTAATTCATGTTGGTCTTCGCCTTCTTCTCTTCCCCCCACCATTCTTCCCTACCTCCCCATCCCACCCCCAACCCCCGCCACACCATCTCTCCATTGGTTTAAACAGATCATACACTTTACATCGAGGTCAGAAAGTAGGATGTGTTTTCAAACAATGCCTGAAAACAAACTCCAAACGGCAATAAAAAGGTTTCAGGTATTTGCTTATTTAAAATAGTTTTCGATATGAATCATGCACATTGTCTTTGACTAACACATATGACCTATTTCTTGATTAGTGTTGATTGCAAACCGAAATTAAGTGACTATCGAAATTTCGGTTCAGCTTCTACTACCGAACTAGACTGCTCGCTTGTGAAGACCACGTTCAAATGGAAACATAAACAAAATCAATAAACAATGTCTTGATAGGTAAACTCAAAATCATTACAATCTTGTGCAAACGAGCTTATGTTTAAAGGTTTGTGACTCTGTGATGTTCTACCTTCGCCCCAAAAATATTTACAGTATCAATCGACGCAAATAAATGTGTTAACAAAAGCAGTCAAAAGTTTGGCAATATACACATTCTGAAGCAATATATGTTGGAAATAAATAGGTCAAAAATCATTGTCCTAAATTATTGCTAGAATTAGAAACTTATTTTATACATGTTTTAATTTAGCCATTAACCTCAATGGCACAGGGCAAAAATTCATGCAAGCCTGCGGTCTTTGTCCTCAGAATATATAATCTAATAAAAAGTACGCTTATAGAAGTAGATGAAAGAAAATATTTCACTCACGAAGTGGAGACATATTTTTTGTTGCTGCTTGCTGTTCTGCTACTCGCGAAAATACAATGTTTCGCCTTCGCTTGTGAAACATTTCTTTAGATCACTTGAAAAAAAGTAGATATTCTCTATTTATTTCCCAAATCACAAATTATTGTTGGCAGATGACTTAGAATTACATTCGGATGACTCGATAAATACAGCCTATCCTTACGCGACATTAATTATGACATCACAATGTGTTATTATACTTACATAGAAAATTATGAAATGGGTGAAATAACCTAAATAACACATCAGTCATATTATAACGTGCATGTATGGAGATTAAAAACTCTGAATTCTAAAATTTAAGAAAATTACTTTAAATTTAAATTAAGTTTGGAATAATTATGGTATTCTTAGATAGCATAATTTGATTTTTTAACGAAAGACGTAGTGTATATTCACTTAAATTACTGTGTCTTATAGTTTTGAAAAATGACAATTTAGCCTAGCACGAAAATGAACAATGTCTTTCTAAATTTGAAACTAGATACCGAATTCCTTTATATATGGACTTTATGGCAATAGCGTTATATTGTCTTTACATAATGTCGGTAGCAACGACTTTATTCATACATTATCTTACGTGTGTGTGTGTGTGTGTGTGTGTGTGTGTGTGTGTGTGTGATTTAAGAATAGGGTGATCATACGTGTCATTTTAAAATATTAATTCACCAAATCTGATATTTCCACCAATTTTGGCTTATGCTTTTAACAAGGTTGTTCAAAACGAAAACGTTATTTTTCTGGAGCAGTCAACAATGTCAGTTCATACTGTATACAGTTGTCTGTGCAACTTGTGTTAAAATCAATGCCTAAGAAAAGGTTATCCCCAGATTAATATAAATTTTTATCTTCAAATAATGAAATAAAAGACTACATTGTCACAAGAAGTTCCATTCACCAAAATTTACTTGAATGCATTCAAACGCAACGTTTTGACAAAATAGCAATGTTTAATCAATTCATTTACACACAAGAGGTAATTAGTAGAATTTATGCAGATGAAAAATGTTTTCATTCGAAAAGTTTATTGTATGACACTAATAAACATAATGTGAGGGTTTTTTGTTGTTTGTTTTGTTTTAATAGTAATAATCTGAAATAGACCCTTTAACTTTTTTTCATACTGTTAGTGATGACAATTATATATCGAATATCATGTTCTGTGACGTTAAAAGGGCATATGGCAATTCCCCAGCCCTCAATAATAATAATAATAATAATAATAATCATCATCATTATCATCATCATCATCATCATCATCATCATCATCATTATAACCACGAAATAAACAATTATTTAAACTTCTATTAATTGTTGATGTTGCTGCAGTGGTTTTCTTATGAAATAGTTTATGTTCTTTCAAGGAAAGACCTCGTTACGAACGTAAGATTCCCGGCGATACAACCTGCATATGAGGTTCTCGGTCGTACAACATTTACGTGAGGTTCCCAGACGGACAACATCTACGCTGATAAACTACTGATAAAGAACGATGACTACCTTCTTATTCTTCAAGATACATGACTTACCCCTTTGGTCAATTATGCCAACTCGAAATCAACCAATAATAAAACAAGTAATTAATTCATTCTGCAAGGAATGAAACTGTTCAGCACTCTCAAAAATCTAGGTAACATCGATAAAGCCCAAAAAGTTGAACATGGTAGACAAGTGGATAAACGTTCATACAATTCAATAAAAATAAACCGAAAGTTTAAGAACACTCATGGTCGAAAATATCACAAAATGATGACACCATATTCGTGAAAGAAATCAAACAGTCCCGTCTGTCATTAGAGGGATGGCTGTGTGGCTGTTCTAGGCGTGTTATTCATTTGTTCAATAAGAAAACGTGTTTCTTTAAAAAGTCTTGAAAATATCTTTCGATGTTGGATTCATCAAGGAACAATCAGCTAAATCACAAAAATGTGTTTTCATGTAACCAAAAATGATATTATTTGCTAACATTTATGCGAGAACATAAAAAAATGTCGAGCGAGGTAAAAACATTATTAATTCTGTTCATCATGGAACACTTAAAGCTGTTCCCACAGTTACATGAGCATGCTTTTCAAGAAGCTGTTTCATATATCAATTGGTTCATTATCAGTAATGGACATCGAGTAATTGCAACGCTGATCACTCCGATCTTCATTGAGTCAGTTCAGACCATGGAAGAGTACGAGAGCAAACATTAGAGACTTTAATGAAAAAAAAATCTAAAACAAGAAAACAACCCCCACTTGACTACTTGAACGAAACATCTAGAAAATTTGGTTGGTAACGCAGTACTTAAATTACCTGTAGTACGTCTTTTCTCTGTATACATCCATTCATGGTACAGATGACAGAAATGATATAAGCGACCATAATGGTGAGGCAAAACCTTTTTTGTTAATGGACAACTTAAACTGAATGATTTTTACCAACCATTCTATAGTAAGTAAAAACGAATATATATCCATTGCACTTGTAACGGGTCCTAGCATATATGCTGGCTACAAGTGTTTGTGAAGGCGCTCTGACGTTATTCTTCCATATAAACACAGTGTCGTCCAGTGGCGTAGCGAGGGTACTTAGCGCCCGGGAACAAAACATAAAATTGGCGCCCCCGGTACTTAGAGCCCGGGGAAAAAACATAAACTTGGCGCCCCCTTCGAGTGCATCCGAGATAACGAATAGTTGTATTTTCCTCATTTTGGCGCCCCTGGCACATGGCGCCCGGGGACAACTGTCCCCCACTGCCCTCCCCAATCTACGCCACAGGTGTCGTCGTACAGTGAGTACATGACTTCCCACAAGCAGAGGAAAATACCGCAGGGAGTTTCAATATCCAAGCCAGTACACGGCTATATTACACACAGCAGTATTAAACAGATTGTATAACACATAGCAGAATTAGACATATTGAATAACACATAACAGCATTAGACTCATTGTATAACGCATATCAGCGTTAATCCTGAGCAAACTGTAACGATAGCAATACCAAAGCTAATTGCAACTGTTTTGATTGTAGTTTCTAATGTTCCGATATGAAGGTTACAGGTGATGCTAACAATACAGTCGTAAACAATTTGTGAAAAATTAAGAAAGTTACGATCAGGAGCTGGTTATGAGCAAAGAATAGCAATGAAATTGTATAGTTTGGGATGTAATAAAAAAGGTTACAATGCCACGCGACTTTCAGATGCCAACATACCGTTGTCTACTGTATCCAATGTGTTCTTCGGGAGTTTGGCTTTAAAATTACACTTTGCAAAAGCAGCGGAGGTGATAGAAGCAGGAAATCAAGAATAGAAATGAGAAAGTCTGCTTAGAGTTACGATATGATAACCTCTAAATTAACTCAACCTCTGACCCCATTTAAACTGCAATAGCAATACTAAGAAGGGGCAGTAACGTACTAACGGGGGGGGGGGGCGCGATTGGGGCGGTTGGACCAGGCGCCAGAGGTCCTGGGGTGCCAAAACCACGGTCGCCAGAGGTCCTGGGACGCCAAAACCCCTTTGGTCCTTCATCGTCGCCCATAGCGCCATTTATCTTAAGTACGCTGATGGATAAGGGCCACATTTCTAAACTACAAGGGACTGAGTTTTCGAGTTCCGTATGTTTGCGTACACTAGATGTGTCATATTTCTGGTATGCTAGCCACACCATTATTTTGTTACTCATTTGTCACATGTTTAAATGTGCATATATTACACGAGATCATCTCCTCCCTATAATCATTACGACTTCTATGTTGATTCTTTTGGCTTTACATGGTAGCTTTAACTCGGTTGTATCGGTCATTATTTATTTATTTTACCACTGTGTTACACGGCTATCATGCTTGAACCCCCATGCAAGACCCCTATACTCTCTAGAAACATTCTGATTTCTAGGCCACTTCCTGTCTTACATAGCAATTTTTGATTTTGTATTTGGTACATAAATCGGACTATTGGAGTTGGTTTTGAACACATACTCTCCCCGTGAAGTATTGTTTGTGGTCACCTCCAGGTCCGTCCCAGTATATATAGCTGGTTAGAGGTTTCGAAACAACACCTCGTATATTTTCCATGTACCTAAATACTTTCATGTTTTAGATTTTGAAAAAATTTTTTTTTTAATGAGGTCCTTCTATTTCTGTTGGCTTTTTATGTGTTTGCTTATCTCCAAGTTTTCCAAAGGTTAGGGTTTCTGGATGTATACCCCCTCCCTTCAAGTATTTCCTGATAGGCTGGTTTCCATGCCTTCTCTTCCCTAATATAACTTTGAATCATCAGTGATCTTGGGCCTTAAGTTCTGTTTGCTCTCTTTCTATTTTGGGGGGTGGGTGGGGGTGCATGCTTATTGGTTTTCCTCGTTTCTTGTTTTGTTTTGGGATAGGATTGAATGGATCAAATTTTCAAGTTGTGTCTATTAAAAACATGTTATTTTATTATATGAAGCGTACCTCTTTTTCAAGTTGTCTCTCCTCTTTTCGTATATATATATATATATATATATATATATATATATATATATATATATATATATATATATATATGTTTGTGTGTGTGTATGTGTGCTTTGATTTTTAGTTAGTAAATATACACACATTACATATATGACTTTATGCATTTCATTTCATTTTCCTATCGTAAATGCATTCTCAATAACACGACTTGACTTGAATGCGGTCGATATAGGCAAAGGTTTTCAGTTTATTGATTGTTCTTTAGGTACTTGCATTATTCTTGGTCCTGCCTTTATTTCCAGGTAGTTCTTGTTTGTCGCCATTTTACGTTAATTCGTTTTTACTTTGAAATTGTGTTGGAATCTTTCCACTGTTGGATTGATTTGAATTTCAATTAGGATTCCTGTTAGGTGGACGTCTACATATTTGATGGTTACTTTCCATGGTGTTGTTGGTGATGGATCTAAACCCGTTTTCCCCTCAGTTTCTATGTTGCAGTACTGCTTTTACAGAATTTGCTTGTCTCCATTTTTATGTAGTGTATATATTACATATATTTTAGGTAAAATCTACAAGTTGTTTATTTCTCTAAGTTACAAAGTGACAATTTAAGAGATACTTAGAGTATTTTGAATTAAATCAAAATAAACCTGTCACAAGTCCAACAATATAGAATGTTCTGAATTAATTCCTGTGGTATTGAATGCCCAGATGTACCACAATCATGCAATCCAGATTGTCCTTGAATGAGTTCACACCAGTCCCAAAGTAGTACATATCCAAAGTCAATAAGCATTTAGTAATTCCAATGAATTACTTAAATGACTTAAATAATTTAAATAAATAATTCTTCTTGAACTATATCTGAACACAACTGTAATCCGTTACAACATAAGGATTACAGAGACTGATCTAATTACTGAATTAGTTTGTTGAATTTGTTTATCAAGTCACTGTTTATACACATTTTCATTTTACCTACATGCGAGTCATTCCAAAGGAAATTTATAATCAAAGTGTAAAGAAGTCTGTGTTTAGAATGTTTTGAACACAAACGCTATGTCAACATGCTATTTACAACTTCCAATCATGGACAAAAGTCAGCTATGTAAACATGTTCTTTACAATATCTAAAACTTTATAGTCCTGGACAAAAGTTAAGTATAGAATTAAATATACATATCTATTCACTGATGCAATATTTTATTTGTGTTCGTAGTTTTCATTGTGTCGCTCTCCATTTTACACAGTAGACTTACGACGATTGCGTTTTGTACATGTCATTGCAAAAATGTCTCTACATGTTTTTGCTGTTTATCTTCTTTAAAAACTGTTAGCTTCCCGCTACTCTTCTTAGGTTGGGTTAAGGGGAAGTTACCTCCATTTTCGAAGACCCGAAGGCTTTTATATTTGTTTTCCCTGTCCACCCTCTTTCTTTGTGTTTTGAAAATAGAAAAGGAGATATAGTTTTGAAGAAAAAAGAATTCAGACTGGGGTTGCTTTGCTTTACATGTTCTGTATCAGTTTGTTTAGGTTTTTCAGTTTCAGTTTCCTATGGTTTTATAGCTGTGAACTTCAGCTGGGACTTCCCTCCATTCAGACATATTGTCCAGCTAGATGTGTTTCCTTTTCTTCTTTCCTCTGTAGTCATTAAGATGGACTTGAATGTATTTCAAATTCCCAAGCTTGACAATTTATCTTCAAAATTGTATGTGACGTTTTAAATACAAGCGCTATTGTCCAATATTTTTAAAAGCCTACAAGAACTTTTTGAGTCTTTTAAATAAAGGAGACAAAGTTAAATATATGTATTTTAAATTGCCCATTGCTTTTGTAATTTTCTCAATTTTTTTCTAACTTAGAAAAAAAAAATCAGTTAAAACATATTACTAGTGGTTAGGTTGAGAAGGACTGGAAGCAGCTCATAAAAGCATAAGTGTAAGTGTATTCGTTGTGTTTTAGAAATGTATTAGTGTGCTCGTTTTTTCTCATTTTTTTAGACATTTAAAAGTGCTCGTTACTCTAGAGCAGCATTTTACCCGTGGAAGTCCGCAGAAATTTTTCAAATAGCATTGCGAAATAACGAAATACTATTTCGAAATAACGAAATAGCATTTCGAAATAACGAAATATATTTCGATTAAACGAAATAAAAAAATATATGCATCCATGTCACTTAAGGGGCTCCGTAGTGCGTTCATGCTGCCACAGGAATTATATTGGACCCGTCCTCTGTGATTAACACAAACAAGGTTGGTAAACTGTTGTAGAAAAACCGTCCAAAGGCAAAACTGTGCAAGTTATAAAACTGGTATCCAATTGAAAACTATTTAATTAAATACCCTTTAAAAATAAGTCTTCTTACCTATCCTTGGGCGCCAGCACATAGGAACAGGTGGGGGGGATGCACGTACCTTTCCTTCCTCCCCCCCCCCATTTCATCTCTAAACATGGTTTGGCCTACATCCGTAAAACGTAATAGCTGACCACTACAATTTTGTACCTTTTCCCACTCCCACCTCCGAAAAATTTCTGCCGGCGTCCTTGTACCTATCTTGAAATTTTAGAGTGTAAAACCATAAATGACCTGTTGAAACTTGTCAATGGAGTAAAATTCCATCTGAAGACAGAATATGAATCAAATGTCAGAATAATGTTTTGGGTGATGAACTTCGAGTCCGAATTCTTTAGGGAGGCTACACTGAATTGAATTAAGAAATATTATTACATCTGACCGAATTCCTTTAACTATCAACATTTAATCACAAATAAACACACTGAAAAATTTAAGCATGTTTGTTAGCAAAATTATGTAGGAATTAGAAACTGAATTGAGGGCTTGTCAGCTATCTAAGCTGATTTCCCATTGATACTCCTTAGAATTAATATTTAGACAATCCCTGCTCCTCTCTCTCTCTCTCTCTCTCTCTCTCTCTCTCTCTCTCTCTCTCTTATTTATATTACAGCATGATGGTTTCTTATATAACAGATCTTGGCAATTTTTTTTTTTAAATAATGCAATCAGATTAGTGCTTCCTCAGTGTTCAGTCTTTTCGTCAACGTTTGATTATGAGCAGTTATTTGTCACGGTATCTGAGCCTTGTATACACGATGTTGTCAGTAGCATAACTTCTCCACTTGTATTGCTTTGATCTTTGCGGGAAGGCTAATTATCATAACAAAACGGTCTGAGCGACAATTATTTAAAGGTGTCAATTAAAGGAATCTAAAAATCAAAGGGAATTTCAGTGGACAAGATGTGTTTACATTATTCAAAGCATATCGTTTAAATATATGAAAGAAAACCAATTTAAAACCACCCATGCCTATTCACATCTTATGGAGAAATATGTATCTAATGATATAAAGAACTAAAAAAAATTCCGAAACTTAACGTGTTTGGGCTTGCTTTAATATGGGTGTTCAGGTTTTACAACTGCTTCCTTTAACAGTGTGACAAATTGTGGGTATTTGTTCTCAGATTTTCATATATAGTCCTACATTTATTTGTTAGTAGAAAACTTTCCAATGTGTAAAAGTCCTAATAAAATAATAGTTTATCTAAAGTATCTTCAAGATGAACTCGCGAAGTTCTTGTCATAAGTTAACCAGCATTGTTTGGAGAGACTGAATTGTAAACAAAACAACGTGCAGTGGTCATTGATTTCACTTCCAGACCAGCAGCAATGCTTCATTACTCACTGTGCACTGTCGCCAAAATACAACCAGATCATAATGCCCATATTCTACAGAATAATCAATCTCCTTTAAATCGATACCAACAATGTCTAAATCTAACTGATGTATCACCATAAAAATGACAGATGAAAAAAATGCGCTAAAAATAGACTGAAACTGCAATCGTAGGTACTGACCCGGAAGTAATAGTTGTGACCTGAGTCCATTTGGAGTAAATAATCCCAGGAAGTTGAGGTGCCAGTTGGGGGCATGCTTACTGAGTGAACAGAAGAGTTCCAGTTCAAAGGGAATAATCTAGTTCCCAGAAAGGCCTATACTATTCCGGATTATTCATCAAGAGCTACCGACGACTTTAAAATATAAGCTTGAGTATGCAAGGCATGTTTGCCATCTCCTTTGATATGTTTGGTCAGATTAGGTTTGACTGTTTGCATTGTTAATGGAGATCAAAACAAATGTAAACAATAGACACTAGTACATCGATTGGATGATCCTGACGTGCTGTATAATCTTTGCCTTTTAGAACACCACCTTCAGAATATCAGAAATAAGATGGAAGTCCTAAGAGTAACACTGAGACAAGTGTTAACGTAAGTACTGAGAAAGCCAAGGTGATCCGCCTCAACGCCTACCCGTAAGGAAAATTAATGCTAGTGATAAAGGAATCGAGGTGTATCAATTAACTTATATAGGAAGCGTTGCTATCAAAAGTAAAGGTACAGAAAAAGATATCAAATCCTTCATAACAAGGCACAATAAGCATGTCGTACTATGAAACCTATTTAAAGGACCCAAAAATCGGCACTTTTGGAACCAATGTTGGAATCTCAGAACAAAAGTCTCTCTCTCTCTCTCTCTCTCTCTCTCTCTCTCTCTCTCTCTCTCTCTCTCTCTATATATATATATATATATATATATATATATATATATATATATATAAAGGACTAAAAACTCCATTAGAAAAGTTAATGTGCTTTTCAAAAATGCCTATGATAACTTTGTGATGTCTAATGGATGGACAGCATGACGAACAAGACTGTATGAAAAAGAGAAAAACACGAGTCCAAAGAGACCAAAATCAAGGAGAGAAAATGGCGATTGGTGAGTAGGAAAACCACCACACACGTCACGAGATATGTTCTGGATTGTAAATCATGAAAAGAAGAAGATTTAGACAAATATGGGAAAGGTAATAATCATAGGTATGACTTTGGAGAGAGGCCATGGGGAAGGCGGAATATCAAGTCCGATGGAAGCCGATTGTAGAGATGTTGATTGGGGATTGTTGGCAGTGTGTCAAGATATGTCAAATACGAAAGGGTTTGCGCATGCTCCGTGTGCAGCACACTTCTTGATGACCTTTTTTCGTGTGCAAATAGGGACTTAGGGTTGGGAATACTCCAGATTATAAATCGGATAGGGATGTGCAACCCTGGGTCCCATAAAGGTGTCCAATCATGCACCGCAATAAATTGACATTTATATACCAGTACTTGTCTAAAAACTAGATGCTGATCTACCTAGCTTCCCATGACCACATAGCGTTAAAAGTTATGCCGATATACCCGTGTCATATCAGACATCTACTCTTTCCTTCAGGGTTTAATCGGAGTCAGATGCCCACTCCGCAGTAATAAACCCCAAATCCTTAATTAAGGACATATATTTACGAAGAGCCAAAGATAAGGTCTCAATCGTGTACCTGGAATTTAGTGAGGCCCATCCCCGCACCACAGCAAAATAAAATACAACATATTGATGTAACGTCACGCTCAGAAAATGTAACCAACAGGTCGTGGTACCCCTATATACGTGTGTACAGGAATTACCCGCCCCA
The DNA here is from genome assembly GCA_016617855.1 of Megalonaias nervosa. Taxonomy (NCBI): domain Eukaryota; kingdom Metazoa; phylum Mollusca; class Bivalvia; order Unionida; family Unionidae; genus Megalonaias; species Megalonaias nervosa. The sequence goes on from JAECUM010002605.1 coordinate 72,730, forward strand.
ATCCCCGTTCATGTTTTAAGGTACGTGATCAGCTTCTTTTGATATTACCATTTTGTAAAACTATTAGATTAAATGAGACATGTTGTCGTCTTCCCATATACCGCAACTTTTAAAAAAATGTCGCTTTGAGGTCTCATTGAGGTGTTTTAATCATGATTATGTTGTATTAAGGAGGCAGACATAGCAGCATTCCTGAGCTTAAAAATAAAATCCCCTGATCCGAAAGGGTCACCAAAAACGATCGATTATAGTGTAGAGAGCGGTTGATTTGATGATACTGTAGACTTGACACCCTCGGATACACAGGGCTGGCCAGCTCATCATCTTTACATTCATTGGTCATGGGTACACTGACCAGCCATGCCTTGGCTTACATTAATATTCGTGAGATGACACAGAAAATCTTCTTAGCCACGTCGGTACTCTTTTTCCAGAAAACAAAACAACAAACAAACATATAAGCAAAAACGCGATTGCCACAAGATGCACACTAACTGAAGCATTCCCGACCAAGGTATCTTCGAAGAAAGAGAGAAAAAAGATGAGATTTTGATTGGCTAATCCATTATCTGATCTTGTTTACTACGTGGTAAAAGAAGAATCGAAATTTGTCTTGCCGCTCTGGCGATCAACGATGATTGTTAAAAATAACCAGTATTTCATTATCGGCTGGAATTAAAATGGAATTGCAGAGTTATTGTTTTTAATTAAGCAGCAAAAGATTGCATTGGCATTTTATTTTATTGTAATTCCTGGCCAGCTATGTCACGCGATTGTATTATTATCGTTATTTTTATTTTCATTATTATTGTTATTAGTAGTAGTAGGCCAAACATTCATAGCTTTACTGGCATTTATGTCCTGAAAACGTTCTTAATTAGGAAAAAGGAAGCAACGTTAAGAAAACATGTACTTTTTTTTGTTTCTCTGTTACATTTTGATGAAAATCGTGTAACAACAGCATTATTAATATGCCCATTTTGTATGTGCAGGTGGGCAAGATGTTTCAAATCAATTTTCATCAAGAATATGAATATATATATATATATATATATATATATATATATATATATATATATATATATATATATATATATATATATATATATATGTGTGTGTGTGTGTGTGTGTGTGTGTGTGTGTGTGTGTGTGTGACAGTATCTAAGATATACAAGGTATTTTGTAAATAGCTAGTAAAACCAGTGAGGAAATCCTGGGAAATTCATTTTCTTTAATAAATCTAACTCTGTGCAAAATGCGAAACTGTAGAGCGCCACCATAAGTGGGCAATATTTCATTCAGTGCGTTCTACTTGCATATTAAGCAGATGCAATCATGCCCATGTCGAGCGGTAACGTGGGAAAATGGTCTGGCATTCCTTAAAGATGTGATTATAAGTCAAAAATTTTGTAGGCATACAAAGTCGAATGCCGAAGCTAAATATCGGTACTTCATGTATGACACTACGCGAAGTGTAGCTTGAAATATCGGCATTGATTCAGAAATAAGGAAATAGGTCACACGAGAAGGGAGAAAAGTGTCTCCCCCCAACTCGTGTTATTGTTGTATGTGTAGGATATGTGTATAGGAAAATTGTCAGCAACTGTACTGGCCACTGCGATTCATCTTAAGTCAGTATCACGCTTTAAAGTATGCGCGTGCACACACACATATACACACACACGTGATATGATTTTTAGTGACAATACAATTATCTTCACAACTGAGTCACACGGACAACCGTGAAAGGCAATTACACGGATGTAGATTAATTTCTTAGGTGAGGACCAGGATACCAAGGAAACAGATGCATTTTTCATGGATAAGTGTCAGTGAGTCGTCACCAAAGATGGCTCGGATTGAGAGTTGAAAACGAATTCCTTAATCACAGCTCATTATCAGATAGTACGACTGCAGTCCAGTTCTATATCAGTTCCAAAATATTGTATCTGCTCCGACTCGGAACTTTGGTACCGCTACCAGTTTTCGTAGTGGTGTGAGGTTTGGTACATTAACAATTAAGCAGTTTAGTTTTTAATCTAGATTACGGATACAAATAACAACCTTACAAACCTTAAAAACGATATCAAACATCTGGTGCCGGAGTAGGTACAACACGGTGAGTTCTTTGGTAAGTAATTTGTCCACATATAGATGATTTTCCAATTCCACCTGCCAGTCAGCGAATCGTTGCAAGCTAAAATTCAAACAGCCAATTTTCCAAAGTGTGACTGGTTCATGATGCTGCATGTCTTGCGGCATGATGTCCCGGGTGCTAGACATCACTATAAACTGCCACATTGCTAACATCATAACGATATGACTAGAACATTGTTAAAGCTATGTTAAAAATCCAAATCACACACACACACACACACACACACACACATCCTTCAATATGTACCTAATCAACACATTGTATCTACTCCGATCCTAATTGTTTGATATCGCTTCCGGTTTCGTAACGCCACTAATAGCAATAATTTAAGTAGATACAAGACAGTATTAATAGTTTGGTATTTTAAAAATAAATATATTAAATTTTTGTTTCAAATTATCTCTGCCTTGGACATAAACTAAAAGCAAAATTTCAGGCGATTTTCTACCTTGTTGCAGATGCAGCATTTCTGATGACTTCTTTTCTACTTTTTGACGAACACCAACATAATTTAATTCCATTGCCATATCGCATTTTTTTTTTCGTCAAAAGAAGAATTCTGCTTTTCAGAATGGATATAACATATTTTTAACGTACCTATATTGATCGGAGTTGAAATGAAGAAGATCTTATTAACCTAGTGCACCTCCCCCAACCCCAAGAAGCTGTAAGTACTAGTTTCGTTCCCAGACAAGTACACTCCATCTTTCTCCGTTATGAAGGTACTTCGTAACGGACAGAACCGGAATGAAGTTGTCCAGGAAATCAGACAACTTGAAATTTCTAATTTACAGAAATTTCCAGCATCTGTAGCAGTCGTTCTTACTTTGCTTACAGGAGTCACGTCTTCCTGGTACATAAATCTATTTCTGGCTTGACTTACTGAATTTTACAAATCTACTCGGTAACAAACATTAATATAAAAGCCTTTCTGAGGGAAGAGTACAGTATGCATTCTTGAAGATGTACTGGATGCTAGGACAGATTGTAATGAAAATTGATTGCATAATATTTATTCCTGTCAAAAGATAAAGAATTGGACGGATTAAGGCGTGTTGTGGAAAACTCTTATGGCAACACAGTTAGCTGCTTTTTAAGAGCAAAATTTATCATCTGTGTTAACCTGTCAAACTGTGGCGTCTTGAGTCTGTCTTTTGATGGAATGATGTTGAGTCAATCAATAGGGTAAACGTTGGGGATATGGAAAACATTGATACAGAGGTAGTGTATGACCTGAATTTCTCATTTGAGACATGGCGGAATTAACCTAAACCTTCTGGTGGATTACATTTAACTGATGGCCTTGTTACATTTACCTTGTTTGTTTAAATACAGGATGGGAATTATAGGGATGATAAATACATGAAACAATACAGCAAAGCACACAGTAAACATAAATCGACGCTAAAAACAGAAGTGATTCTATTGAAGAACTCATTTTTTCCCCCGTAGTTCTACCGAGCATGCGCAAACTCATCCACCATATGAATCGCCAGGAACCAATAGTTTTCAACACTCTTTGGATCAAGACACCTAAACAGAACGGCATTTTCTATTTAGTTTCGTAGTTTTCGTAGAGTTTTGTAAGTTTTTTTTATATTGAATAGCCGAAATGTTGTTTCACTCTCTGTATCTTGATAGCCGATCTGTTTTTTTTTCCGCCTCTGTAGTTAGGATATCAACTGCATCCTGAAAAACCAATAAAACTATTTCTCTTACACACGAAACAACCAATCAGAGTCATGCTTCCAGGCCGAGGTATTAATTTATTCCAATTTCTGAGTACAGAGCAGAGCTTTTGTGCCATTTCAGAAGCAGGCGTGCACACACACACACACACACACACACACACACACACACACACACATATATATATATATATATATATATATATATATATATATATATATATATATGCAAAAGATACGACTCCATATTTGTAACTGAATTATAAACTTAAAAACCTATATATGTTTACGTTCAGTTTAATCACAAGCAGAATATGTGTCAACGTGCAGACATAAATTATGCAAAAATATACACCCAACTATGTAAAACTGACAGTTATTAAATACTTGCTCGATTGATGTCGACTGATACAAACATGACAAGAAACAAGGCACATTTAGATATATTGAAATACTAGATAAATATAAATTATGTAAAATATGTTGTACAACCAAGAAAAAACAATAAATGTCAACGCGTAGATGCAAACTTTAATGTAGTAGTAGTAGTAGCAGCAGCGGTCAGTATTCCCATGCTTGGGCAAATAATATAATACCCTCCGCCTGTCCGTCCTTCTGTCTGTAAACCTACTTCTCCCAAACCGCTGACTGGAAATTCACTTGGTACATAAAGTTGGAGAACTTGTTGTAGCGATACTGTTCGTAACAGGAGCAGCAGAACTAGGCTTCCCATATGTAAGTCAAATTCAACAAGGGTATAGCTTTTGACCTCTCCCCTCGGGATACCTGTGGTGGAGTCTGAGTTGAAATGTACTAAAATTTGTGCTACTACCCGTGGGTTAAAGTTGGGGAGAGGGGATCATGTAGTTATGTGACTATTTTGGCGATGAAAGTGAATTAGTTATAAGACTAACAAAGAACTCGTACTTTAAAACTGTGTAAAATATAAACATTAAATTATCAATTTTTTGGGATTAAACAAAATTACAAAACATGCAAAAAAACCAAAAAAAAAACAAAAACCAGCACACATAGCAAGTCTGATGTAATGTCTTCAAAAGCCCTAATTATTTGCTTTCTCATGAAGGACAATTACCTGCAAAGGCCGCTAAAGAATCGTGCATAAAACCCGTAATTGTTAATACGTGAGCAAGTAAGGAAATATTTCCCAATCAATATAATTTTTAAGACAATCAAGAGGAAGCATTAACGATGAAAGAATCAGGGAATTCACTTAGAAATATATATATATTTTTTAAATGCTGGTGGGAGTGACATTTTCTGTTTTCATAATAAAACAGGAAAAGGAAAACCTCTTGTTACCTTTGTTTTAAACATCATCTCAAATTACTCACAATGACCTGTTAAAAATGTCTGAGAATAAACATGTAACTCTGACTCATGTCACAAGTAATAGCAACCAATGGATAAAATGAAACAAGATTTGTGTTTGTAAAACAGGTATGTCACCACTGTAAACAGCAAATCCCAAAATCAAACATTTAGAAACATAAAAAAAAAAATAAATAAAAAATATTGCTATAATTGGGTCAAACTCTTTGCTCACTCGCGCTTTCGATGCGTTTGTCCACTTCAAAGAAGTTCAAAACTGTGTTAGAGGGAAGACAAATTGCAGACGTAAACGTACGGACCGACAGGACCAAATCCAGAATAAGTGGTATATAATAATGTGAATATGCAAGGCAATCAATATTAACTTAATTCTTTTTAAGTTTATTTATTCTAAACTTTATTGTGAGTAAAATATTATGAAATCAAAACGTTTTTGAGGCTAAAGTGAAATCTCGTGCTGGCGTGGTTTCGAGACCACGGAGACATGAATCAGGTCACGTAGGCACGTGGGTTTTGGGGAACTGTTTTGTACCAGGTTTAATCTTCTCTTTTGAAAGTTTTGTACAGCTTAGTTTGCGCGTGATATTCAGGCGCAAAACTTAAGCGGATATCGTGGTTCTTTTTCGTGCATCATTTGACTTTGCTACAAGTCTTTTCATGTACCTTCATAGACTACTTCAGAAGAATTGGACTCCTGACATACACCACGTGCTGACTGTATTAAATACAATCTCAGTGAATGCCTACGTGATAGTTTTCGTCCATTTCCTGAAGTTGTTCTCTGGTAAAATAGGTTGGAAAAAATCAGTTATTTTTGTCAATACTTTGCACTTGCACTCACTTCATTGATTGATTGGTTTTTAACGACACATCAGTTCATTAAAAGTTACATCATGTCGAGGTAATGGTGTAAAGTGCTTTCCACTAAGATACACTGCGGCCGACACGGCCTGGTCTCTGGACAGGATTTGATCCCTAACCCTTTTGTTCGCGAATCTGATACGCCAGTCACTAAGCAATCGCCGCTCCTGTACTCACTTCAGTAATTATGACCATCTAAACTATACAGACGTTGCTCTCTGTGTTCATATATGTCTTTCTTTCAGACACCCCGACCCCCAGCCCTTCTAGAGTTTTCTCATCTCACTTTTCCTGTGTCCAGTTACCGTCTTTACTAGTTTTTCAGACCAGTCCATTTGCAAACTGCACAGATCTAGATCTGCCGTAGCATCATGCGCCGGCAGATCTGGTTCTGTTCGGTTTGTTATGGGTAATCAGTAGAACAAACAACATAAACCAAGCGCATTATGGTACATCAGATCAGGATCTTTGCATTTTGCAATTTGATTGGTTAAATAAGAGAGGATATACGGTAGTACTTTATAGCTCGTGTATTATCTTTAAAAAAAAAAGACCTGTCAGAACATCAGGTTTTCGTTCTACTTATGATTCTGAGCAGACGGCAAATACCCTGGTTTGTAAGACAATTATGCAACGGTACATCTACGGATGTGGATAAATAGGGTAAACACAGCACTTGAATTTTGTAACTCTAGGTAAGGTCAAGGGATTTTCTTTACTCTAATTTAAATACATTAGTCAGTTTACTCTGATGCTGAACTGGACAGGAGATTTCTTTTTCTCGCATTGTCACAATTACCATTTTTCAGTTTCGTGGCTCTCTCAAGAAATCTGAGAGATGTTAAAACTGTGTTAGAGTCTGAAATTGAGTTTCCACTTTCTGCCAGTCAAAAGTGATGTTGCAGATGTAAAGAACGTAGCAATTAAAATTAAAAATTAAAACGTAAAACTCTCATTTTCAAATTTACGTTCAGAAGGCTTGCGTGGCCAGGGTATACTAGCGACTGGCCAACTGCGTCCTATTCGCAAAAGTAACATTTATATTCCGTCGCCAAAAGTTGCACGCCTCTCGCGCATATGCAGGTAGTTCAGTCTATGAAAATAGATATAAAATGTATGTTTAAAAGCGATCATTTTGAAGCCGTTGTCTTGAAAAGTTTCAAAAAAAAACATATATCCTTTTTATTTCGCTGTCCTAATATTTTAACTTTGAAACCCCACCCATTCTCCAAATGTAGTATATTTACATATTTGACTACCACCACTCGGAAACTATTCGGGTTTGATCTTTTATACTTGCAATTTGATACTTTAATGATCTCGTGCTATGAGGTGATGTACAAAACCTTCTGCATGTGGAGATAAAGAGTTGTCCCTCGATTGATTGGTCGCCTGTATCCTTCTAAATTCCAAAGTGAAATGATTTTCTGATTCAAATCATCTTTTCTAAATACTTCCTAAAGAATATTACACCATAATTAGAAACCACAACTTAACCAGACTATGAGAGAAACACAGTTGGCGCCATGTCTACTTCAGAACGACACAATTAATCAAAACTTTAAGTTTAAATGTCAATACGCAGTGCCATTTTGCGTGACATGACTTGATCAATCATGCAGCTTATATCGAGTGCAAAATACGCCCAGGCTCCCAACTCGTCTGCTTCGCTTTCTAAACAATATAAATTTTAATAGTTCTAGAAATTTAGGAAAAGACTAGCCTTTGTTCAATGGATACAATAAAACAAGACTCCCCCCCCCCCTCCGGCCCAGCCCAAACCGCTATATTAAGAGTGTAACTTGAATTTGATTAAACATAGACTTTAGATACTACAAGTAGAAAAATGTCGCTTAAAATAGAGTTAATAAGGAAACCTTGAGTACATCTCTTGTTTTCCACAGACAATTTAAATAAAAAAAAAAATTGTTTTTAATTGTAGATCGTTCTCCCATTTGCTGCCAAAAGGCTCTTACGCAAATTTACTTCATCACAAGTATGAATTGCCAAACTGTATTTTTTTAATGGTCCCTTCCTTCAGAAATAAATCTGCACAAAAAAAATAAAAAAAAATAATAAAAAAAAAAATGTGTGGATATTTCGCCTCTGATCAGAATGCCGTACTGAAATTACCGAAATCGTAATGAAAACGCTGAGAATTAACCCGTCACAAAGGGTTAGAACAGCCCATGACTTTCAGCATGTTATGTTTGTAAGAATTTCATGTTTGTAAATGCCATATTTATTTGCCTTATTTATTTAGTTTTCCTTCGTTTTTCTTTCTGTCGAAGCTTGAATTAATGTGCAAGTTTTTCTTTTTTAAAGGTCTTCTTATCTTCGATCAGGTTCCTTATGTAATATAAAAAAACTTGGTACCTCAAGCGTAAAATAATTGCAACAAATTAGCATTACGGTAATATAGTATGAGAACAAGAAAATAAAATGTTTTAAATCGTGTGAGTTTCATAGTCTAACATTTTTTAAATCATGACAATTGTTGTCATACTTATCCTTCAGCCATCCTGCAAGGTGTTTATGGTAATGCGTTTAGATTAAATGACACTTTAGCGATATTTACAACCTTAATGTATGCCTTGGATTTTATTTGCGATAATTTTAGCATGTAGTAAAGATGAATTATTGCAGTATACTGTAAATCTATGACACATAAATATTTATATATCTATGCGAATATCACAAAAACGTGTTTGAGATAAAATTTAGCGATGAAATAGAACACATTCAAGTAGACGTGTAAATCATTTTATTTCTTTTCTTTCGGTCTATGTAAATACGAATGGCACATCTGTTTCATATATCATATCACACTTTAAAAGCTTCATTTTTTCTTTCAGAAAAAGGTTAAGCCATTGACATTTTTTTAGTTTAGACAAGAAAACAAGTAAATATTCTGATGTCAGCATGCAACTGCCGTCACATATATTTCATGATTTACTATATACATGTCCATGTCTAAATGAAGCCACAGTACCGAGACACGATAAAAAAAGGGGAAAGAAAGGCGAACAGAAGGAGAGACAGGCATCGGTAGGAGAAAGATAAGAAAGAAAGTAGTCCTTAAAGACTTTTGTATTTCTACAGGGCATGTTTCCTTAATCTACTCGTAGAAATATTTAGAACGCTAATGCTGCCTGTCGGAGGTCAAAACGCTTTTTCTTTGCATAGTGTTTACATCAATCGCAACAGAATTTGAGGACTTCACTAGCTATATTTTATTACATAATGTCAAGGCATTAACTTTACTATTTTGTCACTATCAGTTATGGTTTGGGTGAAAAAGATGACCAACAACACTAGGCGTTCTCATATATAAATTATATAATCTCTTTCATCAGAGTTTCGTTTACTAAATCATCACTTTCAAAGAACGGGAAGAAAATATACTTTGAAAATCATTCAGAATTAACTCGATTTATTCTACTACCATGATTATACATGAAACATTTCGAGTAAAATGTGTTACACTATACAAGAATATTGTAATTTAAATCGACAAATGCAGTCTTTTGATTGTTTGGAATATTTTCGTGTAAGATACGTAAATGTGTTTCATGCAGGGCCCTGACATGTAAAATGACAGTATGGTAGAACAGTTTTATACTGAACCTCTCCAGAACTCAAAATTACTTCGTTGTATCAATATGTCGTTATATTCACGTTGTTTTGTGTAATATTACACTTTATTGGGAATGCAAACTGCTTTGTACTAACCGTAAATTCGTAGCCTTCCTGTTAATACAAAAACATAGTTTTACTGTAGTTTAGGTCGAATTAACAGGAATTTTTTTCAGGAAACTTTCCAGGGGCGGATTCTGAGAGTGCCCGAAAGAGGAGGAGGGGGTGTAAAGAATAAAGACAAGCGGGAGGATATATGTGTATATGTGTATCCCACTTTCTCTGAGTAAATTCACGGAAGTTTCTTTTTTAGCTATAAATTATCTCACATTTTAATCAAATCCGCGGTGGTGTTATTAAACAAGATAGAGCGATAGTCCTTCTATAGTGTAACGTTTTTTTTTTTTTGTTTTTTTTAATTGTATATTCAATGTTAGAGATTTTAACTGTATGCTGTTCTTAGTTGTAATCTCACTAATGAAGTTTGTTATTTTGTGTGTGACAGTTTAGCCTGTTTACTCATTATTCCAAATGAATTATGCATATGTTAAAAGGATTAATTTTTAAAAGATGGGCGTAGCTACGGCTGCGTCCTCTCTCATCTATTCAGGAAAGTTAAATGGCATTCCTATTTATGTTTAACAACGGTGACTTTCTTTACTCAATACTTCGCATAAATTTACCACTTTAACCAAATGGATCAAGTTAGGACAATATTTTCATCTGATTTGAACACGTTCACTATTCCAGTCAAATTTGCGCAAGTTATGCCTATTAACTGCCGTATATACTCGCTTACTCGAGGCCAGCTGCAAATTGCACAGACCCAGATCTGTCGGTGCATTATGCACCGGTAGATTTGGGTCTGTGCAGTATGTTAGGAGTAATTAGGAGAACAAACAATATAGACCCTGATCTGCTGGCGCATGATGCTACGGCAGATCAGGATCTTTGTTGTTTGCAGTTTCACTCGACTTACAGGTGAGTACATACGGTAAGTTTCGTTCTCTCATGAACATCAGCCAAAGTGTTTGTTTCAAAATATGAGGTATGCATTTATTGTCAATTTTCACTGCAGAACGTAGAATTTAAAATCTCTATATTTCATAACAATGAAAATATTCCTTTAACATGTCTTACAAATTCTACTTTCTTATGAATAAATTCATCTGTATATGCTTCTAACGACTGGCTGTATTTGTAAAAAAAATGGGTTTTAGGAATATGTTCAAAATCGTCCGGTGTCTTAGAAGAAACTCATTTTCTTGTGGAGCATGGCGGCGATGTCGCATGTGCGATATTTTATGATTGTAAAAGAAAGAATTTTTGTTACCTTGACGACATACTTAAGCGCTATCAAATGCGACATACAGCTGCAGCCACAAAACATATGTTATTAATACAAACTAGCTGGCAGGTGTAATTAAAATTAATGGCTTTTCAGTTTTCATTAGTCAGGTTCAGCCCGTTCACAACTGTACAAATTGTTTTAGTGTGTGAGGAAGTGTGTATATATATATATATATATATATATATATATATATATATATATATATATATATATATATATATATATACAAGAATAAGTTAATGTGTTCCCAGATTATGTAGTTATGATGGGGTATTAAAAGGATGTGGTGAATTAATTTCATTTTCCTTTTATATTCCATTTTTGATACTCCTTGCTCATTATTACTAACACAAGTAGACATTTTTTTTTTTAAACTGGACACCACAACGTTGACGTGGGAGCAACACGGAAGATGCATTCCCATAACAAATTCATATGTCCATTACAGTTGTCAATCCATTAAGTTGTTTACTTTCAGGCATCAGTCAAATGTAAATCTCATCTGTATGCACATAAATTCATAACAAATGTCAGTGAACTACACATTGGCAAATTACAAAGCATTCAACTATTGTTTCAGATGTCTGCATTTTGCAAATACACGAAGGCCGTTAAAAATACCCACACTTACCCAACATGTAAAGAAACTATGATTGTGAATAAATGCTGTATAGAGTGTGTCATACGCGTAATTATCGTGCCGATTAGACGATCAAGAACAAATGAACTGAATATGATAACTGGTGTTTATGTGTATATTAGCTATTGACCGTCCTAGGACGAGAGTGATAAATGAAAGTGTCCAGATAAAAAAGTAAAAATAAACAGTAAAAAAAAAAATAATAAAAAAATTGGAATGTGCAGTTAAAAAGAAAGTTTGAACATGATAATACATAAAAATAAAAATTAATAAATAAAACAATTCGGATGCCGCCGCGAGTTTCGTACACGCGACTTCTTGTTTGGCAGGCGTGACACACAAAAAGACAAATGTGGGTTTGGTTTGGATTTGGATTTTTTTTAAAACTGTAGCTTTAGAATTTTTTTATTCATATCGCTACGATCTCTGCAGTGTGACAGTTTATAGTGATGTCTAGCACTGGGGTATCATGCCGCAGACATGTAGCTTGATGTCTCACCCAGTGACATTATCCTGACACAAGGCCGACCAGTCCTAACACTAACCTTTTCATACTGAGTGCCAAGAGATGCCGCTGCTAGTACCATTTTTATAAATCTTTGGTATGACTCGGCCGGGGTTCGAACCCGCTACCTCCCGCATCCGAGGCGGACTCTCTAACCACAATGTCAGTGTTCATGTACGATTTTTATGCGTACAGAAAACTATATATACCATCTTCTGCCAATCCCGATATAGTACTAGGATTTCAGTAGATCCAGATACTAACAGTCAGAGAAGAATTATTAATAATAGATATATTTGGGAACCAAACCGTTAAATGCCCATGAGAAATATTTCAGCCGTATAAGGGGACATAAGTTACATTTAATGCCACTAACGGTCCAGGAGCTACCATGAGATGGTCATTGAGGTGAAAGAAACCCAAGAACTCCTCTGAAACTTGTAAGGGCGCGGTCTTTGCGTCAGAATTATGCATTTGAGCTAAGGCTTCATTCTATTTTAGCTCAAAGGTAAAATGTTTTATCTCAAGCACCAATACAGTTTAGCTTAAGAAAAAAAAAATATTACTGTTTTAGCTTAAATTATATTTTAGTTTAGGAAAAAGTATTTTAGCTTTAGCATAACCATAATTTAATTTAGCAAAATATTATGCATTATGCAGTTTTTATCAATCGCTTATATATATATATATATATATATATATATATATATATATATATATATATATATATACACACACACACACACGCGCGCGTTTCCACGTGACGTCATCAAACGTGTGCACTTACATGTCGGCCATTTTGATTCCTTAGCCATGCAAACCAGCACGAACAACAGCGTTCTCCCCAGAAAATTATAAAGGCACGTTTCATTTTGTGCGTAAGGTTATACATCATATTCTCTTAGGCATATCAGCCATACGAGCCTACGTTCGTGGCTTTTCTCCGATTTTCTCCAAATAAAACATTGAAATTTCAACAATTTTTGTTACTCTTTCACAAAAGAATCATCAAGAAACAGATGCATAAACAAACGGATGCACAAACCAGTAGAAACTTGAAAATATTTTAAATTTTCATGGGATGAAATTAATCATTTGGTTATCGTTCAAGGTGAAAAGCCAATCGTTAATATGTAATTTCATATTTCTAAAATATTATTATTATTATCGTGTGCAGTGCATGCTCAGCCAATTAACAGCATCATCATCAGCAACATGCAGAGCCTGCAGTCCACCGGGAAACTTTGTCAGTGGACATTTGTTCACAATGTGTGACATGGTCTGAAGAGCTCCACAGCAACAGGAAGAGTTAGTGGCCTGGCCCCATCGGACAAGGTTGAATGCACAACGACCCTGTCCTGTCCGAAAGCGGTTCAGTGTGGTCCACATATGACGTGGAAGGTTGAAGCCAGGAGAGCAGACAGATGGCTCAGCTACGAGGGAGTGGTTTACAACATCTGTTGAAGACCACTCAACGCTCCATGCTGAAATAGCTGTCATATCCTCCGGCATCGGACCTAACCAGATTGGGTGTCTCGAAGTCAAGCGGACTGCTGGATGTGAGGTGATGTCCATGTACAGTGGAAGTTTCTCGCTGGCATAGACCTTAGCCAACACTTTCGAGTGCTTCCTGGCGACGCAGATGTGGAGGAGGAATATTGCTGAGTACTGGCAGCCATGGTAAAGGAGTAGGACGTAGTGTTCCAGAGATTATGCGCATTGTTGTGTTGAGCTGGACATCAATTAGCTTAGTATGGGATGATTGAGTCCAGACAGGAGCGCAATACTCAGCTGTCGAATAACAGAGGGCCAGTGCTGGTGTCTTGAGTGTCTGAGTACTAGCGCCCTAGGTTGAGCCAGCCAGTTTGCGGAGTAGGTTGTTTCGAGTGCTAAGTTTTGCTGCAGTTTTCTTCAGGTGGTTGTAGAATGTCAGTGATCTGTCCAGAGTCACACCAAGGTATGTTGGTGTCGGGTTATGTTTTGTTTGCTGCCCATTGAGGAGGATGCAAAGCTCACGGTTCGCATTTGCATTGTTAAGTGGAAGGCACTGGAGACTGTCTTCGTTGCGCTTGGCCGTAGACGCCATTTGTTGAAGAACTCCGTCATATCCTCAGGTCCTTATTCAGTAGCCCCTCCAGCTCAGCAAATGAGCGCCTTTGGGTCTCAAGAATGATGTCGTCTGCATACATGAACTTGCGCGACAGTGTTAAAGGTAGGTCATTGATATAGACATTTAACAAACTTGGCGAAAGAACAGACCCTCGTGTGAGTCCATTAGTCTGATGCCTCCACGAGCTGCAGTTCTCTGATGTGCACTCTGATGCGCCTGTTGCGAAGGAACAGTTCAATAGCATGAACTATCTAGCTCTGCAGTACTCTGAAAATTTTCAACAGCAGCCCTGCATGCCAGACCGTGTCATATGCCGCTGTTAGATCTAGAAAAACAACTCCAGTTTTAAGGTTCCTCTGAAACTCGTGTTCAACAAATTTAGTCAAGGCAAGGACTTGATCGCAAGTGCTACGGCCATGCTTGAAGCGTGCCTGCTCAACAGTTGTAAAATTCTCCAAGTTAGGACCAATTCTTTGGAGAATCAGGCGCTCCAGTACCTTAAAACAGATTGAAAGCAAGGAGATCGACCGATAACTCGCCGCATTGTTGCGATCTTTGCCAGGCTTTGGTATAGTAATATTCTTTGCCTGATGCCACAAAGTCGGCATGCACTTTTCCCTAACAAACCGGGTGAAAAAAGCAGCAAGCCATTTTTGGCCTTCGGACCAAGATGCTTCAGGAACTCAGGAAGGATGTTGTCATATCCTGTTGCTTTCCCTGATTTGATGCTGCATAACACCGTTTCAGGTTCTATTGTTGTAAATGCCTTTGGAGTATTTTGATCCAGTTCATCTGACTTCCGACTGCAGTATTGTCGCCACTCATCTCGTACTTGACGTCAGTGCTGTTTCTCCACGGGTGCTTTTGCCACTTGTAATAAGTGGCTAGATACAGCATTTGGCTTGACAACAGGGTGAGCATGAACTGGTGGTTGCTGAGCGGTGCCAAGTCTTAGAATCAAGCTGCAGCATTTCCTGCTGGAGCGCGTAAAGTTGAGTGATCCTGTAGTTTCCTCCCAGTGAGTGCGCCTGGCAGTTTCCAGGGAATCGATCAGGTGATCTGCTATGTCTGGGTCTCCAGCTGCTTCATATTCCTTGAGAAGAACCTGACATTCTTCATCCAAGTAGGGTGTGTAGACTAGACGACAACCACGAGAGACAGACTGAGTGGCTGCCTTGAATATGGCTCATTGGAAGCGGTGGTAGGATTCCTTGATTGGGATAAAGCGAGATGGTATGGTCACTATGCTACGTTCCAGTATGTCAGCGTACTTCGTCTAATCTGTTTTGCCGAAGTTCCAGCGCCGCTGTGAAGAGCTGTGTGTAGCTGGCAGCTGAAGTCCAAGATGGATAAGTATTGGTCTGTGCTGACTGTGTGGGAAGTTATCTGGAACAGTTTGACTTACTGGCTGAGGATGGTCACCAATGGAGCTGACCCAGCAGAGGTCCGGTGAGTAGTCTTTCTGCCATCTTGCAGAGTGAAAGGTCCCACGTTGTTTGGAGTCGTGGGTCAGAAGAAGGTCATTGTTTATTGCCCACTCTGCCAAGTATTTCCCGTCTTCATTGGAGTGTGAGTAGCACCAGTCAGGGTGATGACTGTTGAAGTCGCCGAGATAGGCAGCTGGGTGTTCGAGATTTGGATGCATATTGTTGTCCCAGTGGGCACTGGGCGGTTTGTAGACATTAGCAATCTTGTCCCTTCCAACCTGGACCACATCGCAGAATCTGGTAGAGGAAACTGGAGAGGCATCAGTAATGTCGCAGCGTACATACGTAGCACGGCCGAATTTGGAGTCAGGTGTTGATGAAATAAGGTCAAAGCCTCCAGTGGTATAGCGTGCTGCCATCTGGTCTGCTACATGAGTCTCCTGCAGACATATTATATCAACATTATGACGGTGGGCTATAGGGCATGGATCCGCGTTCACGTCGCGCTCTCCGTCAGTACTCAGCCAAGGCTCCGTCCAAGGCTGTGGAAACAAAGGATCCAACTGCAAACCGAATTCAGCAATGAATCCCGGCTACGTGCCACTATCAAGAGAAGCCCCCGACGTGCCAATGTCCTCTGACTTTCAAGCCATCGGACCGGCCCTACGAGTTTTACAACTTAACGTCGAGGGTCTCTCATCAGCCAAACGAACCATCATTTCTAAAAGCATTTCAGGAAAACTCGGTTCTGACGTTCGAAACAAACACACGTTTCATTTCAATACACTGAAGATGAAACAACATCTTTGAACAGTTCTCGCTTTCATGCGGTATCATCCTCCGTCCATCCACAACAATATACAATATTTGACCGTACTAAGTAAAATTGTTTTGTCAACTGTCTTTGGCGCAAGCATATGCTTTCGCGAGGAGTATTTGCACATACAAGTTCTGGCATAATACACATGTTACGAAATTTTAATTCGGTAATTGATATTGTATCCCGAAGCTCATTGTCTGGAAATACTCTTTCAAAATGTCGATCTTGGAGGCAAAATACAAAATAAAATTTAAAAAACCACAATATTATCTGTTTGTTAGAAATAACTGCATTTCTATTTTGATATTAATATCCATGGTTGCGATTCAATTTCACTATTCAGTTTTTTCCGATAAATGTCAGGGAATTTCCAGCATTTTTAGCTTTCCGTGCTATAGGGGCACTTAATTTAAAGTATAATTCATGTATCATCTCGATGAAGTAAATACCCGTATCGAGAAACTAAATCAGATTTTGTATGTTGATACGCGTGATGCTGACAAAAGTTTAGGGAAGTAAAATGGCGGTACAGTGTGTGTGTGTGCGTTGCATTGTGGGTATTTACGTACACAACATTGACGTCTATGAAAACAACCGACACACATACATACATACATACATACATAAATACATACATACATACATACATACAGACCCAGCTGGTTGCGTGTGAGAAGTGCGCGATGCACACAGGCGCCTTTTCATTTCCTGTTCGTTTTATTCGCAATTTATTCTAAAAAAAAAATTTGGAAAGGCGCCAAACATTCATCGCACACACAAGAAAAACACAACGGGGCGGGTCTGCATACATACATATATACATACATACATACATACATACATACATACATACATACATACATTTTGCACATTTAGCATCAGCAAGAAGGTGTTAGTTTGTGCGAAATATAATTTAGCATAAAGTACAATCAGTAAATTTGAGCACAAATACAATTTATCGTAAGCAGAAGTTATTTTTCGTAACACTAAAATATATACAAATTTATGTAAGATGCATAAATTGACCGACATACCACGCTGTAATATATCGTCGATAATTATCAAAATCTGGCCCTTGCATGTGCCCGATTGAATTCATGACTGCACAGGTTTTTGTTTCCAAATAATGCGTCCATAATCTTTAAGCGTACATGCTATAGCCAATCTAAACCAACACGGGATAAAATCTGGGTAGAAGATTTTCTTTAAAAACAGGACGTAAAATGTCCACGTGGGTAACGCACGTCAAGTAGTTATTAAAAATCATACCTGCAAATATTTGATAATTGATATTCATTTAATTTTAGTGCTTTAAAAATGAAACGTCTCGTTGCTCACTCTCGTAACCCGTTGCCTGGAACAAGTTTTCGTGGAATTTGTTTTAGATCAGTGAAATTTGTCACGTGGGTTCGAATTGTTTTAAAAAATAAATAAATAAATAAATAAAATACGCGTACTGTCCGTAACCAGATTAAGGGGTAGGAGGAAAAGGGGACACGTGCCCCTGGCCTTCCCGTCATTGCACCCCCCCCCTTCGATTGCAGTGGGTAAATTACATGTGTTTAAATAAATCATATGTATGTCTAAACCATCTAGTCTAATACCTAGCCTAATATAGTACAGTAATCATACACATATACAGGACAGTTTATGGGTGTATTTTGAAGATCAAAAGGGGACTTCCCCCCATCTTAAATGCCAAGCCCCCCTAATCTGGCCTGAATACCAATCAGAACAAGTTGTCGACTATAAAGAACAGTTTAAAGATAGACTGGGTAAAGAGCCATTACCTTTAACATTTATTACACAACTTTCCTCTCCATTCATTATCTTGAAAAATGATCAGAAAATATAACATACGATTTAAATTAACTGCGTAAACTGGCAATTTAAAATATGTACATCCTTTGATTACGCAGTACATATGGCATATATATATATATATATATATATATATATATATATATATATATATATATATATATATATATATATATATATATATATATATATATTCACCCATTATTTTTTTAAACCTACCACGTTGTCATCGATGACATACAAAGGTATTGCCGCCAGGTGGGTTTAAAAAGTCCGAACTCCAACATGAAACGTCAAACTTCGAACTTTTCAGAAGCAAAAAACGAGGAAGGCGTTTTTACCCATTCTCATGCTAATGCAATTCACTTTGTTGTTACCTGTTACCTGCCTTTTAAAGTTTAAAGATTTCGAGAAGGCATTCAATCAAAATTTTAAAATTTTATATTAGGGTGTTCCATTCAGATTTGGTAATTTTGAACACAAGACTAAAAGATTATATAAATATTAGTACTTCATGACTAAAATTTTTTTGACGTTTAAGGCGTTCAGATTGGCCACCATGAACATACTTTTTCCCCGAGCCATATTGTAACTCAAGAAATATATCTGCTACAGTCATATTCAATTATTTACGAGTGTACGTGAATCTCGAAAAATTAACTTCATTTCAAGATTTAAATATTACACAGCGTTATCCAATCTTAAGCGTCTAATTCCGTTTTTATGACAACCAAAACTTTCAATTAAACAAAATTAAGATTTGAAAAATTCGCGCCAAACCTGAAATGTCCACAGATTCAAACATTGATATTTCACATTCTGATAAAACTCAAAGGTTTCGTAAGAACTTGAAATTTGTGAAACTAATGCAACGTAGAAATGTTCAAAATTGACTTACATGCTATATCCATGTTCATAAGCACTCAAGCCACAAAAGAATCATACACGCATAAAGACAAAAACAATTAAAACAATTCGCCCTCACGCAGTAAAATAAATGAATAATAAAAACTAACCAACCAGAAATGTGTTCGTGCCACGTCACACTGCCTGAAAAATGACCTTAAAGCAAAATTAACCAAGGTGTGACGCACAGACGGACAAGACAACCCTACATGCTCTACCGAATAAAAAGATCAGATAAATTGCTGTTGTCTTGAAAATGAAAAGTTTACAGAGAGAGAGAGAGAGAGAGAGAGAGAGAGAGAGAGAGAGAGAGGGGGGGAGGAGGTGTATAAACTTTTTAAATAGATTTGACTCCCATTGAACCAAACTAAAATAAACACCTTGAAATCGGTCAGATTTTTCTCAAACTATATCTACAACACCATTATTAAAGTACGTGTGCTGTTGATATATATCTTTGAAAAGGATGTGATGTACGGAGTTGCAGTTGCCCCTTTTATCAGTACCAGAAGCACTGTAGCACCAGAAACAATAGTATAGTCAAAGGTACATTATACGCACGCCATGTGTTTAACAGTCCTCTATGCACAAACAATTTTGAACTGAATGTGCAGAAACTTATTTACTTATCAGACTTAACATGACCGTGACCTCTGATCTTATGACCCCAGAATGTATGAGTGTCTTTACTGCAATCCAGTCACAAACTTTGGTCAAGGAATTTACTCCAGTAATCTAGAGTAAATTCCTTGACCATAGTTTGTGAGTGGATTCGGGGTTCTCAAACTTTTTTCCGCGGACCAACTGAACATTGATAAGGGGCTGGGCGAATCACTTCATGATCGCAGATTTCTCGGCGGACCACTTAATAATCTTTCCTAATCCTGAATGTACCATTAGCTAACTACTTAACTACTGTTTAGCGCCCTGCATAAAAGTGCCGTATATAAAAAAAAAAACTTTAAAATAATTAACATTTTTGTTCTTCAAAATAAAAGCACAAAACTCATATTTTTTTTTATATCCGTAGTATTTCCTTTCTAATGGGATGAACGAGCCTTTTTGTTCTAAGAAAGTTCAGGTTCGAATTTGTTCTGCAACCTTACCGCGGTCTACCTGAACGGAGACCGGGAAACCAATAGTCTTCATATCACAGTATCAGAATCTCTGCTATGGAATAAAAGTTATTATCCAAATCCATTTTTTTTTTTTTTTAGGTATAATTACCTTTACCTTTGACCTTTTGACCTTAAAATCAATAGGCCTAGTTCATACCTTACGTGCAAACACTCCACAAACTTTGGTCACGGTACGTGCTCTGAAACTTAAGTTATTATGCAAAACAAAAAATTCCATATTTGCTCTTTTAGTCAGAGTGGGCTTGACATTCGACTTTTAGTCTCCAGATCAAAAGACTTCTTATTAATAAAAGCTTCGATTCCCTGCCAGCAGCAGAATATATTAACATGTGGTTGGTTTGCTGTTGTCGGTTTAAGGCCATTTTTCAGTACATGATAGGCTATATATGGCAGCCAGTTTATTTCGTGGAGGAAGAACCCTAGAGTTAAGTACCTTGCCCTAAGACACGCCACTGTAGACGACCCGGATAGATCCGATAGTAGGATTCAATCCACATTTCGTGTCCGGTACGCTTACCGCAGTGAAGCTCATCTATTTGTCAAAATGATAGACTCTTTCTAAAAAAAAAAAAAAGGTCATTTGGTTGACATAAAGATGAATATTTAATACAGATAGCAATACCTCACGCCTCACAAGTTCCATTTCTTTTGAAAACCGATTATTATTTTAGGCATTATGGGACTGCGCAATGTTTACTTGCTTCCGAAACTGAAGAGCTTAACAACGTGGCCTCAGGTCACAATTAATAGTTCCGGTTCAGTACCCACGAATGTAGTCCCAGTCTATTTTTAGATCATTTTTTCCTGTCTCCGTTTGGTGGTGATACAAGAGTTAGATTTAGGCATTCTTGGTAAGGATTTAAAGGCAATTGTTTATTCTTTAGAATATGAGCTTATGGCGTGGTTGTCTGTGTGTGTATTTCGGCGACAGTGCACAGTGAGTAATAAGGCCTTGGTGATGATCCGGAAGTGAAATCTGTGTTCCATTGCATGGTGTTTTGTTTACAATTCAACCTCTCAAAAAATGCAGGTCAACCCCTGACAAGAACTTCACCGTAAAGTCATCTTTGAAGGCATTTTAGATTAACATATGATTTGTATTGATTGTCACACAGTGGAAAGTTCAGTACTGAGAAACAAATGTAGAGAATATATAGTAAAATTAATTGTGTTCTGTGGCCACGTGCAAAACCACGCACCTCCGACAATGAAGATTTGACAACGGAAGTGTTCCACTAAGCATAGTTAGGTTCCCTGCCTAGTATGCTCCTCGCGTTGCACTTAGCTATACTTTTATAGCAGATTGCAGCGCGTGTACCATTCGAAACAGGGAACCAGACTACAGTAAGCGTCCGGAATTTTACGCTTTGCAAAAACATATACTAACAAACTTTTTTGAAAGAATTGTGCTTAGTTTAAAATTACTTCCAAGAGATGTATTCGACTGACTTCATTAAGTCATGAAAATTAACAAAGTAATGGGCCACGTGTTTGGAACTAATTTGTTGTTTTTAACATACAGACGTGTCCTCAGATTTGATCGGTGTAGGAATAATATCCAGAATTGGATAGTAAATTGCCAGATGGCAGACTCGCTTATTCAGGGTGTATTGCGCAGAGTGAGCAATACCTTTTAAGATGCGTATCGCATGGTAAAAGGGTGAGCCGCTGTAGTGTAGCTGGTAATTCAGTACACTACAATACACTATCAGCACCAACATTAATGTTTACATTTTGGGTACAAATAATCTGAAATTAATGCGTGTAAATATTGCTTTATAAAAATATAGCCGATATTCCTGGCCATCTAGATATTAAAACGAACCACCGCTAAACCTCTTTAGTGTCTCCATTGTCTCTTGAAGGCTTTAAAATATTGGATAACGGGGGTAAATGAACTGGGGATTTGCAACAAACACCATTTATTTGAGAAATTGTTTAAAGATAAAATCATTTATTTTTTGGAGGATTTAACGCCATTTTTCAGCATTTCATAAATGGCGGCCAGTATATTTAGTGGAGGAACCCGGGAAGACACTGGAAAGAACCACCGTCAGACAGGAACCAATTTTATTTAGGACTAGCTAGACGTCATAAAAAGTCTTTTAGTCAAATCCCATGTTGATATGACTATCCATGTTGAAGGATTAGCAATAACATGATTTTCAAGACTGCCGTAATGGCGGCCATATATGGAATTAGATGGGTATGATTTTAATTTAGGAGCAAGTAGATACCATAAGAAGTCTTTCAGTGAAAACGCCATGTTTATATGAGGAGTGACGATAACAAGAATTTTAAGATGGCTGTCATATTGGATATCAGATCTGCACCATTTTTAGTTAGGACCAACTAGATATCATAAGAAGTCTTTTCTTGAAAACCACATGCTGATATGACCATTCATCCAGGAAGAGTGGCGATAGAAAGATTTTCAAGATGGCGTTGGAAATGTTGGAGCAATTAGACATCATCAGAAGTCTTTTCGTGAAAAGCCCATGTTAATATAATCATCTGTTCAGGAGTAACAATAAATGACATGAATGTGTGTAACGTATCCTTTTAGAACTTCAGGAGGAGTAGAGATAACAAACGTGCTAACAGACAGACGGACGACGGACAGCTAACAGACCATCCCATAAGCTCTTCTAGTCTATGACCAGTATAGTTACAAACAAGCTGAGTGTTACTACCATCAGGCAAATCCAAGAGCAAAACAAGTCCAGCAGTTACTATCATCAAGCAAATTCATTAACAAAACAAGCGGAGCGGTTTCAATCGTCCGGCAAATTGATGAACAAACTTCAAAAGAAAATGGGAGACTCTCCTCCTGTCGAGCGAATCTTATATTTAGCTATGGAAATAAACCCCTCGCAAGTGCAGATTAATCGAAATTTTAACACTTCGGCTAATCGAGGGTGTAGACGCACATACGGACGGACACGCACACGAACGCTAAAGTTATCCCTCTGTCGAGCTTCCGCCGAGGCTCCAGAATTAAAACTTGATGAACTTTCTCCTCACTTTATTTACGACTAGTTCACCTATCAATAAAAGTTATTTAATAAAGTGTGTGTGTGTATGTGTGTGTGTGTGTGTGTGTGTGCTCTTTGGATCTTTAACGTAGCTTTAACAGTTTTTCAGTCATATCGCTATGTCTGTAGTGTGGCAGTTTATAGTGATGTCTAGCACTTTGGTATCATGCTGCAGACGTGTAGCATCATGTCCCACCCAGTAAAATTATCTTGTCACCAGGTCAACCAGTCCTAAAACTAACCTCTTGATGCTTAGCGTCTAGCGAAGTAGCTGTTAGTACCATATGCATGTCTTTGGTACGACTCGGCCGGGGTTCGAACCCGCGACCTCCCGCATCCGAGGCGGACGCTCTAACCTCTTAGGTCACCGGAGCAGTATTTAATAAAGTCAAGTGGCCTATAGTATTACGTATTAAACTATTTGGTAAAAGACAATACCTGTATATGTGTGTTAATTACGCCCATGATTAGCGTGCATTGCCAAAAGGCTTTACAAATTTAAGTGATTAAGGTTCTTATAATAGATATGTGTTTAGTCTGGCTGAAAAAAGAGTGGGGAGCCCCATCCCCATCAAGTTCTCAATCATTTACTTGAGAAGGATTTCTGCCATATAAAAAAGCTACAAAAGTTACAACAATCTCGTTTGTTACGAAACATCTCTGATGTCTGTCATTTTGTTTTGGTGTTAAGTTTCGTTAAGAAGGTTTGGTATTTAATGTTTAAAGGTTAATACAAACAAACAGGAGGCTGAGATGGGTTTGATATTGCTCACTTGCCTTATTGTATGCAGTTTGACAGGCAATTATTTCTAGTATTATGTGTATGACCATTTTCGTGGACCATCAACGATATCGAAATCTTCTCAGTTTAACCTGACCTTATAAGAGTCCAGTCAGATTAGTAGCCCTACATTGTTCATGAAATAAGTTAAGAGGTCATCAAATTGCGCTAGCTATTTGTAACATGTACGGATGATTGTGTGTATGTACCGTAGCATGAATAGGTCCTTGGTGAATCCTTGACGAAAGTCTCCTTAATGTAATTAGCAATCTTGTAAGTCCTTCAAGAAGTACATGTTTTGGTTTTGGTGTTTATTCATTGATAACACAATAGCCAATCATTTCGAAAAAGCAAAATTACCTCAATACTGAGTGATTTACCTTAATCTTAGAACAGCTGATAAAACAAACGGTGCGTACTTTGGCCCATTTCAAACTGTTGGAAAAACAAACTTGAGGATCGTTCGTGTCTTGCAGTGATCTTTGACCCTTTAAAACCAAGTGGGTGACTATGTCCGTAATGGACCGTTCCAGTGGCCTAGTGGTTAGAGCGTCCGCCTGAGATGCTGGAGGTAGCGGGTTGGAACCCCGGCCGAGTCATACCAAAGATTTATAAAAATGGTACTAACAGCTGCCTCGCTTGGCGCTCAGTATTAAGAGGTTAGTGTTTTAATGGTTGGGCTGGTGTCAGGATAATGTGACTGGGTGGGACATGATGCTACATGTCTGCGGCATGATGCCGCAGTACTAGACATCACTATAAACTGCCACACTGCAGACATCTTAGCGATATGACTGAAAAATTTTTCAAGCTACGTTAAAAATCCAAATCACACACACACGTCCGTAATGTTTGAATGTCAAACATGAGATATACTGATTACTTGTATTTGTATTTAGAATTATGTTACGTAATAAAAACTGTAGTAAGAATAGGGTTATGCATACTAATAAGAGAGACATGTGATCAAAATCTGTCGACGATACTTTGACCTTGTAAACTAAAAACAACTTAATGTCTCTTCTCCGAAGAGGTGATTCCCAGCTTAGGATAAGTGTCCATCATCGTCTATAATTCGAGGGACATTTCAAAAGTGGTGGTGAGACTTTATTGTCACAATTCTCATATTCTTCGTTTGTGAAAACATTTTTATTTCGAACAGAGCGTTCATTGTCCATATGTCAAACATGTATTCATTTGTGCTTCAAGAAATCATAAGGTCAATAATTCAGAACATTACCTCGAATTAAGCATCAGCCAGAATATTCTACAATGAAGAGACGTCCGTTTTGGAATATAAAAGGAGGCTTGAATAACTGTTTAACGTTTTAATAAGACCAAATTTATCTAACTCGTGATGGTATGGAGGGGGATTACCACCACAATTCTATGCATGTATGTTCTAATCTTCGTTGATGCAATATTGTAAATTGCTGCTTGCAAGTGCTACTTTCATAATTCTATCCAAGTATATTGTATTCTTCATTGATGCAAATTGTACGTGGCAGTTTGCAAGTGCAACTTTCCTTCTGTATTATTGTCAGTGGCTGCTTGCAAGTGCTACATTCATAATTCTAGTCATGAATTTTCTATTCTTCATTGATGCAAGCTGTAAATGGCTGCTTACAAATGCTTAGATTTACTTTCCTTCTGCGTCATTGTATCTTGCAATTTGCCAGGTACTGAATTGATTATGTAGTTTGTCGTATGTCAAATGCTGTCAGTTATTACAAGTTTTAATATTCTGGTTATAAACTTGCTATATCACAAGTTACACATATTCCACCTTCTAAAATCATGATTATAATGTAGCATCGAGCACGTTGCAATTTAGCATCACGGAAGTTAGCACAAAATAACGCCACACCATGACAACAGATGGCGCAGTGACACGTCAATTTCTTACAAAACGACTACTCCCCAGACCCTAACAACAAGAGGTTATACCACTTTACGGCATGTTTGGGGCGTCTTATTTATAATATCATTCGAGTTATATTACCGCATTACACTCAGCTGATTTCTCAGAGTATTAATATTCGGAAGAAGGTGGCCTGCAAGAAGCACAAAACAAATTAAATGTATCAAACTGTATACAGTTAGATGTATTTACACAATGTTATATTTCCGCTGACCCTTCCCACTCCATTTTTTTGTGTGGACATTTTGTGGGTGTAATTTACCGCAGCCGCACGGTGGCAGAATAAGGTAGCCGCTTACAAGCAAGGTTTAAGGTCCTGATTTGTTTATAAATTCTTATTCAGTGTTATCAGTTTTGAGCATGTTTATTATTCTAGAGGGCAGTGCAAATTCTGCTTTTTGTATCAGTAAGACCTCATAAGGTTTTAGCAAATTGCAGATAATTGCACCTCAAGGCCATTCTTTCGAGAGAGAGAGAGAGAGAGAGAGAGAGAGAGAGAGAGAGAGAGGGTACATTACAGAGACGAGGATTCTGTTTATTCTTTTACCCAGAAGTAAGGAAAATATTAAAATTATACAGAATTCTTATATATGTATGGCATGGATGATTATGCATGGATAGCATGGATGATAATTGTCACCAGTTGTCTGTGACAAGTATCTCGTATCTCCAATTTCATTTTAAATCTCCAATTCCAATACAATAGCAAGAGGCAAATGACTTGAAACAAGGACATCACATACAAATCATATACTGTAGCATAGCTATATGCTACAAAAATATGAACCTATTTCATTATATAAGAAAATAAATTATAACAGTATGAAATATATTTCGTATATCTAAACATAAAGAACATTTCCATACAGTTATGAGATGCTTTATTTCCACAGATATCAAACTGGAAACTACATTTTTTAATTATTTAAAATCGTATTCATCCATATATGAAGCGATGTTTATAGTACAGATAAGGTGATTGATTGTAAGGTACTTCACTGGTAAAACATCAGACTCTTTTGGTAGCAATTATAAAAATATAATATATTGAAAATAAATAACGTTGCTGCCGCTACCAGTAACCAGCTCAATTTGTTTTTATTATTACTGCTAAACTTGCTTGATACTTTTGGATATGAAATTAATGTAGTAGTTAAAAAGATTAATGCAAATTTTTACATGTATCTTCTACAGATGTGCTTGTTTTCTGTTAGAAGAGTAAGACCCCGCCCCGTGATTGTTTTCTGTTAGAAGAGTAAGACCCCCCCCCCATTATTTTTTAAAAAGCTTTTAAAGTTTTTAAGGCTACTCACAGCTCAGGCTGTTGTAGCATCCACCCCCTCCCCCGCATAAATATCTTCATTTGTCAGTGATTTTATCATTATTTTATCCTGTTTAAAATATAAGTTAATACTGTCATGACACAAAAAATAGCACAATAAGACCATGCAATAAAGCAAAATAAATAACTAAAAACTATATACAGTCCTGTGTTTAACTTCTCATAGGAAATATTAGAGAAGAATAAATATGTAATGTAAACCGACATTCATAAAAACAATATTGTTAGACGAATTAGTCTAAAACAAAAATTATCATACAGGTAGGCAGTTATAAGGAACAAATACCAGGATTGTCTTGTTGCACTGTTTTTGTAGACTGATCTGCCAAACCCTTTTGTTTTTCACCTTCACATGAATAAAACATGAATAAAGACAAGCTTTTCACATAATTTGGCTTTTGGATTGGACATACGCTCATAATTGCAAATTCTGAGGAATTAAAACTGTAAACTCTGGATTCCCCGAGACACATTATCTTTTGTATACCCCATACATTTGTAAATTATGCCTCAAGATCAGTCATGTTATATTCCCTAGTGACCGTTTCAAGAATTAATTCCAAAAAACATTCCATTACTGGATCTGTATTCAATATATACACTGTACAAAAATGCTCACTTTTTGGAGAATTTTTTTGCGGGCAATAAAATAAGTTGTTTGCACTTGCTATGAGCAAAAAACCCTGAAAATGATTATATTTTATTGGCTAATTTGTTATTTCTGATGCTATGACCTTCATAAAACTATTATATTTATGAACCTGAGATGAAATTTTAAATTTGTCCTGTTGTCCTTAATATATGTGCCATGGAACAGTGGCTAAGGTAAATTCCATAAATTACTTAATCACTCAGCACACACAGAGAGAGAGAGAGAGAGAGAGAGAGAGAGAGAGAGAGAGAGAGAGAGATTCATAAGTAAGTTAGTTTCTTCACAGAATAATAGAATCCACTTGCCAATTTCTGGCTGCAGTTGTAAGATATCTGAGCAGAAAGTAACAGCTACTTTATAAGCATGCAAGACATTTAATGTGAGTTATATGCCCCCAAGCACTATTCCTCAGAGAAGACACAAAACTAAGTTTCAGAAACTGAAGCCACACAAATACTAGTATGTTACTTTGAAAAAAAAAATTGGGTCATTATGAGTAAATGGAGACCACCTGATGTACCTGCTGGTGAAGAGTGGTCAGTGAGCAATCAAATTGTTGTTCGTAAGTCGTATAGAAAGGAAATTCATAGTCTAGCCCATACAATTCCTCTTGCTGGTCATTTTGGTGTCAATAAGACTTGTCACAAGATTCTGAATAATTTTTATTTGCCGAAAATTAAAAGTGATGTTTGTAGGTACCGTAGATCGTGTCACACTTGTCAAATGGTAGGAAATCCTAATCAGAAGATACATAAGGCACATCTGCAACATATTCCTGCATTTGACCATTTCACAAGCCATTTAGCAGAAAAATGGTAGACCGTTGGTTCCTTACCTAATACCAAGTCAAGCAACCAATACCTGTTGACCAATAATGTGTGCGTCCTCAATATTTCCATTGGCTATTCTTTTGAAGAATATCAAAGCAAAAACTGTTCTAAAAGTTTAGGCAATGTTTATTAACACTTATTTGCCTCCCCAAATCTGTCCAGCAATTTTATGTTTGATTATTTCCAACAACTTATGCATGAATTAGACATTCAACAGTTTAATTTTTCTGCCTATAACCGTGAAAGCCATGGGGCTAGCACAAGACTGTCCGAAAACACTCTCACCTACCCAGGATACATATACACCATTATATTGAATCAAACCTTAAAAAAGACAGTGATCAGTAAAAGGTATAATTATCGAGTAAGATCAGGAGAGTTTTTTCCCCATGTTGGTAATTATCACCAAATGAAAGACTCCATGACTACCCTAAAACAGCAAAAGACTGTCCCAAAACACCCTCAACTACCCAGGATACATGTAGGCAATTAAAAAAAAATCAAACCAAATAAAAAGACAATGTTCAGGAAAATTCTACCGTGTATAATTATCGAGTAAGATCAGTAGGGTTTTTTCTTTTGTTGATACTTGCTGAAGGAAAGACCCTAAGACTGTCCCAAACCACGCACATCGACCCAGGATACATGTATACAATTACAATAACTTAATGACATATGCAGTTTTGGTGCATTCTCTCTCTCTCTCTCTCTCTCTCTCTCTCTTTGATCACAGATAATTCACTAAACTACTTTTATATTGCTAAGAGCAGCACACTTAATAAGTCGGAATCATGGGTCACTACATTCATATTTCAAAAATTCTATTTGTTTTTAAAAATCTTTACTGTGACAAACAGCAGCCGAATAATTAGAACCTAAGGGTGCTATATTTATATTTTTTAAATTCTTGTACCAATTTATGATTTTTAATTGGTTTGATAATGGTAAGAATTACAATAAACAAAAGCAAAATCTCATGTAACATTGTATCTTTTGTCTCTGATTATTTCCTCTTTTACAGACAAAAGTTTTAAAGCATGCAAACCAAGTAACAAGCTTTTTTTTTTTTTGTTTGAGGTTCTGTACATTAACAATGCAAATTAAGTATTGAAAAACAATCGTACACAAAATGTAATACTTCTAATCGCAAGTAAAAAATTTTGTCATGATACGAACATGATTTTCCACAATTTGATTGTTTCGGCTTTTGCGACAAAATATGTTCCAAACTGAAGATTGTGATAAGAATAAGAAAACCTTAAGGAATACTTGATTCTTTTTTAATGGCATTTAACCTGTTTACTTTTGTAATGTGCTATAAATGTTGCTCTGCTATAATTATTTTCGTCGGAGCTTATGTACAACAGTATCTCAGTTAAAGATAGACGTCTGTGAGATGCGTCAAAATGGGTGACGTACAATACGATCCTTACAGCCAGAGGTCGTCTGATGAAAGCTCGTTAAGAGAATTACGAGGGAATATATCATTGTAATTTCTGATCCTTACTTTGCTAAAATAACTAATGTTTCCAAAGTAATGAGAGATATCATTAAGAAGTAGATTTCTTAAACAGTGAAAGTAAATACTTAAGTGCGTCAAAACTGGGGTTGAAGAAGATGGACCACACTACTGCAGTGTATGCGTTTTTGTTTTCTTAAGGTGCAATAAATCACTCAGATCTTCGAGAAAGCACATGGTTTTAGAGAATGATTAAAATTTCGTTACTAACGTACACCTTAAAAAAAGGGGACTGAAAGAGTACAATGTTTATCGACACAAAATGAATGCCGCAAAGCTCCGTGGGGAGCATTAATTATTTCTAGTAAAGGAAAAACTTTAGAAATTTAGAGCGCCGTCTGTTGTCATAATGCCATGCTAATCTCTAGTATGCCATTATGACAACAGATGGCGACACGAGTTGGACAACAAATACGATACTGATAAAACTTAGTATTTACATTGTTGCAATGCCGAATCTGTATGAAAACAGCAGTTGGAATGATGTAATATGGCAATTTGATAAACAGAATATACAAAACTTGTAATAACTGACAGCGTTTGCCATACGACAAACTACAGAATCAATTCAGTAGTTGGCAAACTGCACGCAGAAGGAAAGTAAATCTAAGCACTTGCAAGCAGCCATTTACAGCTTGCATCAATGAAGAATAGAAAATTCATGACTAGAATTATGAATGTAGCTTCTTGCAAGCAGTGATTTACAATAATGCAGAAGGAAAGTAGTAATTGCAAACTGCCACGTACAATTTGCATCAATGAAGAATACAATATACATGGACAGAATTATGAAAGTTGCACTTGCAAGCAGCCATTTACAATATTGCATCAAGGAAGATCAGAAAATACACGCATAGAATTATGGCGGTAATCCCCCTCCATATGATGAGAGTGCAGATACTATATGAGCATCGTAGGTATCAAGTATACTGGAAACCTAGCCCTATACCTTGGCCCTTGATTCTATTGTTTAAGGTTTCCATGTCAATAATCTGTAAACCTGAACGGTGCTAAGAAGGATTTAATAGTATGTATGATTTCATCCTCCAAAAATTAAAAAGAGAAATTCTGAAGCCGAAGATATAACTTTAGTTTTTGTGAAACGCACAAACGTATATGCAATTTAATTTATTCTCGGGCAGCGAGGCAGTAGATTCCAGATTAGATTTTGATTCAATCATTTACATAACAGTGTAAACTACTTACTTTATGGTGACAATATACATTTGCAAGAACATAAGCAAAAGTAAAGATTTTATTGGAATCTTTCAAAACATTGTTTCTCAATACTTCAAATGATTTGATCAATTATACGATGAATGCTCTGAGGAAATTAAGAGCAATTTGATGAAAATAAAACAACAACAAAAAACAACAAAACAAAACATAAACAAAATACTTTATCTTGGAAGTTTTTGAAAGGCTATGCTGAAAATAAGTTTATCAGCCCATAACATCAGGCTCAAAGCACTTCACTGCTGCCTGCCTAAGGCAGCTGACACAAAAATATATCGCTGTTCGGCCACAAGTCAACTGGTGTGACCGTTGCCATCTGATTGGCTGATTTATCGTTTTTGTTAGATCAGTGAAGTAAATTTTATAATAATTACATGCGTGTGTTGCTACCCATGAGGTTAAATCTATTTTCCACTACCATCCTTCATGGTCTCGTTTCAATTCCAAAAACCATGCCGAGAAACAACTATGTTTTGTTGCTATGCAATAGGCTAATTCTGGTTTGTGCATGTCATTTAAAGAAGCAACAATATACAGTATCCCTAATACTGGTTCCTTTACGCCTTGATAAGACCCAACTAGATCCGTTCGTATTCATTACGCTAGTTAAAAAACAACTAGGTCCATTGTTACCAAATAAGCTAGTTCTCATGTATGCCCATTTCTATCCATGAAACTAGTTTTGGTTTCCGTAAGCCATGTCAATCACCAGATTGTGGCCATCCTCGTCCATCTGGTCCTTGCTTTCATTTTCTTCACCTGCAAAACTGAGGAGATGTTGTCGAAAGCTTCCTCCCTGGCCGCTCAATAACGATCGAATGCCCGATTGTATCTGTGTTTGATATAATTTTGTTCCTGTATTAGTACGAAACGAAATATGCTCAGCAGGCGAGGACTGAAGTGGGGCTATTGTGACACGTTCCTTGGCTGACGAATCTATTGGTTTCAACATTACCGGTGTCATGTTGACAAGCTGCAGTGGCTGTGAGACTGCAGAGGGCATGAAAGGGCTATCATCCTGAACTGGATGTACATCATTTTCTCCACAAAAGTCAACAACTTCATGACTTTGATTATTGGAAACATTCTCTCTAAGACTCATGTTCCCATGGTCTTGGTTGAAATACATGACAGCCTTCGAAATCTGACTGGTACTTGCATCACCTTTCAAGCTGGGATCTCGGAGAGACTTTTCCTTTTGCTCTTTTAATAATTTGCTCACGCGTGGCTTACGCTCTTTTAAAGGTATAATTCTTGTTCCCTCCAGTGGTTCCTTCGGATCTAGTTCCCTTTTGTACAGCCCGGTGAACTCCGACAATGCTTCAATGTGTCTTCCACCAACCATGTCTTCATGGGCATCTAGTAAATGATTTCTGAACTCGTTCCCAACATTTGTTGCAAAATCGCAGAACTTACAAGGATAAATCTTTAGTCCTGCGTGCTTCTTCGTCTTTGCAATAATCTCTAACGCTCTCCCGTGATTTTCTTCTCTACCATGTGTTTTCATACTGTCACTATATTCTGCATCAGGCCTAGCAATAATGCCAATCGCTTTGCCGTGATTTTCTTCTCTACAATGTCTTCTCGTACTGTCACTACATTTTTTATCAGCCTTTGCAATAATCCCTACAGCTTTGCCGTGATTTTGCTCTCCACAATGTCTTGTCATACTGTCACTGAATTGCGTATCATCCTTTGCAATAATCTCTATCTCCTTGCCGTGAGTTTCTTCTCTACAGTGTCTTGTTCTACTGTCACTAAATTGTATATCAGCCTTTGCAATAATCTCTACCGCTTTGCCCTGATTTTCCTCTCTACAATGTCTTGTTGTTCTGTCACTAAATTGTGTATCAGCCTTTGCAATAATCTCCCCCGCTTTGCCGTGATTTTTTTCTCTACAATCCCTTCTCATACTGTCACTGAATTGTGTATAAGCCTTTGCGAAAATCTCTACCTCCTTGCCGAGATTTTATTCTCTACGATATCTTGTTACACTGTCACTAAATTGTGTATCATCCGTCGCAATAAAGTCTACCGCTTTGCCGTGATTTTCTTCTCTACAATGTCTTGTCATGCTGTCACTAAATTGTGTATCAGGCTTGGCAATAATGTTTACCTCGTTGCAGTGATTTTCTTCTCTACAATGTCTTCTTATACTGTCACTAAATTGTGTATCATCCTTCGCAATAATGTCTACCTCTTTCCCGTGATTTTCTTCTCTACAATGTCTTGCCATACTGTCACCAAATTCTGTATCAGCCTTTGCAATAATGTCTACCGCTTAGCCGTGATTTTCTTCTCTACAATCCCTTGTCATACTGTCACTAAACTGTGTATCAGCTTTTGCAATAACGTCTATCGCTTTGCCGTAATTTTCTTCTCTACAATGTCTTGTCATACTGTCACCAAATTCTGTATCAGCCTTTGCAATAATGTCTACCGCTCTGCCGTAATTTTCTTCTCTACAATGTCTTGTCATACTGTCATTAAATTGTGTATCAGCCTTTCCAATAATCTCTACAGCTTTGCCGTGATTTTCTTCACTACATTGTCTTGTCATGCGGTCACTAAATGGCGTATCAGCCTATGGAATCATGTCTACCGCTTTGCCGTGATTTTCTTCTCTACTGTGTCTTCTCATACTGTCACTAAATTGTGTATCAGCCTTTCCAGTGATGTCTACCTCTTTGCCGTGATTTTCTTCTCTACAATGTCTTGTCATACTGTCACTACATTGTGTATCAGCCTTTGGAATAATCTCTTCCGCTTTGTCGTGATTTTCTTATCTACAATGTCTTGTGATACTGTCACTAAATTGTGTATCAGCCTTTGGAATAATGTCTGCCACTTTGCCGTGATTTTCTTCCCTACATTGTCTTCTCATACTGTCATTAAAATGTCTCTCAGCATTTGCAATAATGTCTACCGCGTTGCCGTGAATTTCTTCTCTACAGTGTCTTGTCATACTGTCACTAAATTGTGTATCAGCCTTTACAATAATATCCACCGCTTTCCCGTGATTTTCTTCCCTATTATCTCTTGTCATACTGTCACTAAATTGTGTATCAACCTTTGCAATAATGTCTTCCACTTTCCCGTCATTTTCTTCTCTACAATCTCTTCTCGTACTGTCACTAATTGTGTACCAGCGTTTCCAATAATGTCTACGGCTTTGCCGTGATTTTCCTCTCTACAATGTCTTGTCATACTGTCACTAAATTGTGTAAAAGCCTTTGCAATGATGTCTACCGCTTTGCCGTGATTTTCTTCTCTACAGTATCTCGTCATACTGTCATTAAGTTGTGTATCAACCTTTGCAATAATCTCTACCGTTTTGCCATGATTTTCTTCTCTACAGTCTCTTTTCATACTGTCACTAAATTGTGTATCAGCCATTGCAATAATGTCTACCGCTTTGCCGTGATTTTCTTCTCAATAATGTCTTGTCATACTGTCACTAAATTGTGTATCAGCCTTGCAATAATTTCAACCTATTTGTCGTGATTTTCTTCTCTACAATGTCTTGTGATACTGTCACTAAATTGTATATCAGCCTTTGCAATAATATCTACCTCTGTGCCGTGATTTCATTCTCTACAATGTCTTGTGATACTGTCACGAAATTGTGTATCAGCGTTTTCAATTATGTCTACCGCTTTTCCGTGATTTTTTTCTCTACAGTGTCTTGTCATACTGTCACTATATTGTGTATCAGCCTTTGCAGTAATGTCTACCTCTTTGCCGTGATTTCCTTTTCTACAATGTCTTGTCATACTGTCACTACATTGTGTATCAGCGTTTGCAAAAATCTCTTCCGCTTTGCCGTGATTTTCTTATCTACAATGTCTTGTCATACTTTCACTAAATTGTGTATCAACCTTTGCAATAGTCTCTACCTCTTTGCCGTGATTTTCTTCTCTACAATGTCTTTTCATACTGTCACTAAATTGTGTATCAGCCTTTGCAATAATGTCTACCGCTTTGCCGTAATTTTCTTCTCTACGATGTCCTGTCTTACTGTCACTATATTGTGTATCGGCCATTGCAATAATTACTACAGTTATGCCGTGATTTTTGTAATCTACAATATCTTGTCATATTGTCAATCAATTGTGTATCAGCCTTTGCAATAATCTCTACCGTTATGCCATGATTTTCCTCTCTACAATGTCTTGTCAAACTGTCATTAAATTATGTATCAGCCTTTGCCACTAATTTGTGTTTCAGCCTTTGCAACAATCTCTACCGGTTGGCAGTGATTTTCTTCTCTACAGTGTCTTGTCATACTGTCACTAAATTGCGAAACAGCCATTGCAATAATCTCTACCCCTTTGCCGTGATTTTTTTCTCTACAAAGACTTGTCATACTGTCACTGCATTGTGTATCAAGCCTTGCAATAATGTCAACCTATTTGCCGTGATTTTCTTCTTTACAATTTCTTGTCATACTGTCACTAAATTGTGTTTCAGCCTTTGCAATAATCTCTACCCCTTTGCCATTATTTTCTTCTCTACAATGCCTTGTCATACTGTCAGTAAATTGTGTATCAGCCCTTGCAATAATGTCAACGTATTTGCCGTGATTTTCTTCTCTAGAATGTCTTGTCATACTGTCACTAAATTGTGCATCAGCCTTTGCAATAATGTCTACGCCTTTGCCGTGATTTTCCTCTCTACAATCTCTTGTCATACTGTCAGTAAATTGTATATCAGCCTTGCACTGATGTCTACTGCTTTGCCGCGATTTTATTCTCTACAATCTCTTGTCACATAGTCACTAAATATTGTATCTTCTGTCGCAATAACGTCTAACGCTTTGCCGTGATTTTCTTCTCTACAATGTCTTGTCATACTGTCACTATCTTGCGTATCACCCTTTGCAATAATCTTTACCGCTTTACCGTGATTTTCTTCTCTACAATATCTTGTTATACTGTCACTAAATTGTGTATCAGCCTTTGCAATAATCTCCACCGCTTTCCCGTAATTTACTTCGCTGCAATCTCTTGTCATACTGTCACTAAATTGTGTGACAGCCTTTGCAATAATGTCTGCCTCTTTCCCGTGATTTTCATCTCTACAATGTCTTGTCATACTGGCACTAAATTGAGTATCAGCCTTTGCAATAATCTCTACCGCTTTGCCCTGATTTTCTTCTCTACAGTGTCTTGTCATACTGTCACTAAATTGTGTATCAGCCTTTGCAATAATGTCTACCTCTTTGCCGTGATTTTCTTCTCTACAATCTCTTGTCATACCGTCACTAAATTTTGTGTCACCCTTTGCAATAATCTCTACCGCTTTGCCGTGATTTTCTTATCTATAATGTCTTGTCATACTGTCACTAAATTGTGTATCAGCCTTTGCAATAATGTCTACCGCTTTGCCGTGATTTTCTTTTCTACATTGTCTTGTCATACTGTCACTAAATTGTGTATCAGCCTTTTCAATAATCTCTACCGCTTTGCCGTGATTTTCTTCTCTACAATGTCTTGTCATACTGTCACTAAATTGTGCATCAGGCTTTCCAATAATGTCAACCGCTTTGCCGTGATTTTCTTATCTACAGTGTCTTGTCATACTGTCACTAAATTGTTTATCAGCCTTTGCAATAATCTCTACCGCTTTGCCGTGATTTTCTTCTCTACAATGTCTTGTTATACTGTCACTAACTTGTGTATCAGCCTTTGCAATAATGTCTTCCGCTTTGCCGTGATTTTCTTCTCTAGAATGTCTTGTTGTTCTGTCACTAAATTGTGTATCAGCCTTTGCAATAGTGTCTACCGCTTGGCCGTGATTTTCTTCTCTACATTGTCTTGTGATACTGTCACTAAATTGTGTATCAGCCTTTGCAATAATGCTTATTATGGTATTATTGGTTAGATTTAGTAAATGAATTGTTGTAAATTGTTTTTCTATTATATGGTAATACCCATTTGGAGGATAACAGCCTAAGATACAACATAACAAAGATATCATCAGTAACAACAGCATCGTATCATGTCACAATTACAACACTTGTGTATTGTTCAATAAAGTTTTCATCTGTTTTGCAAATTTCTTCCAAAAATCATTTCCTTCAATTGATATTGAAGTTTGTTGATACTGACTAAGCAGACTGAATAATATATGCTCTATTTTATACCTATCCACCTAAAATACAGATAAACAGAAACGTATATTCTTATTTGATCTATTATCCTTATATGCTAATCCATGGATATATAGAAAAATTAAGTAAGGCCAGTTCATCTTTCTATGCCATATAATGTATTTCATCAGCTGTGAAAATGTCATGTCACACTGTTCCTGTGTCTTAACAAATAGTCATCGCTTACAAATATCAATGTGTAGTTATCACACACTTTTAATGGCTTGTATCTCAATCAAAACAAAAATTAGTGCCAATTATTATTGTTTTGTTAAATGGATTTTCTATGTTAACCTCTTTAAACTGAGGTAATAAATGTAATGTATTACAATGTGTTACATGACAATGATAAGGTCTTTAATTGCCTACGTTTTTCTTCTATTGTATAAATCTAAATTCCATCAACAGCAGTTAGTTATCACGGAAGGAGAGCAGTTGAAAATTATATTTTTTTCCACTGTTGTCCAAGTGTCTCTAAATTCTAGGAAGGAAGCATATTGTCTGCTTCTAGGAGTTAACTTTGGTAGGACCTTTTTATATACGCAAGTTTTTGCGAACTTAAATTTAATTTGATATTGATTTTTCTTACGTGAGTAAATTGAACCTACTTTTTTCAAATTCACATTTCTTTCTCTGCTGATTATTATCTCCAGTCTTTTCAGTGTGTCCATTGTAATATCAGCTTAATCTAAGTTATTTTTACACAAATTTTACATCTCTGCGCTTTCGTTTTTTCCATTTATTCTAGCAGTGTTTCTATGTTGCATTTGTAACATTTTGTTACAACTACTGACTAAACTTAATCAATTTTCTGCTGGTTCTCAACTGCTATGCCATTTCACATATCCTTTCCATTTCACTGGTACAGACTGTTTGCCATTCATTCCTTTTGTCTTTCCGATCAGTTCAACTTTCTATTCGCCATCTTTCGTTGTAAACAACTATTATCACCTAAAATTACGTGACTGGTTGCAAAATTATATTTTGCTCCGCGACGAACTATCTTTTTGGCTAGTTTAATTTTAATACTTTAGTAAAGCAAGTCTCTCAGCTATGGATATATGTTAAATTTAGGGCTAATATTCGAATTTCGAAGGTTGAAAATAGAAGTTGTTTTCCTTTAGCTTTTGTGCATCAGTGGCCATTATAAATGGTTGGAGTTAGTTCCCTTCTGTTTTT